>CM051369.1:10468741-10743741 GCA_028015245.1 Cardamine occulta
AAAGGTAAAATTGATCAATAAGATTAAATTTTCTTATGATGTAATTTTGCTGTAGCTAATGCTATTTTATTTCTACAACATGATATCTCTAACACTTTGGAAGCTACTCTTCATGAAAATCAACATTTGCTGAGCCGTATTGGGGTTACAGAATTCCAGCTGGATAATGGTGATCCAATTGCTGAAGGTATCATAGCTCACTAAAGGGTTGACAAGAGAATTTTCTTGCAAGAACTATATGACCAGGATGTTGCTGCTAGGGTAGAGGAGAAGGTACCTAAGGGAGAAGAAGAAGAACATGCTTCAGCACATGCTAGGGCAGAGGAGGATACTCCACCTCCACCAGCAGATTTCATGAAAGAGTATAAAGAGGAGTTTTCTTATGATGTAATTTTGCTGTAGCTAATGCTATTTTATTCCTACAACAGGATATCTCTAGCACTTTGGAAGCTACTCTTCATGAAAATCAACATTTGCTGAGCCGTATTAGGGTTATAGAATTCCAGCTGGATAATGGTGATCCAATTGCTGAAGGTATCATAGCTCACTAAAGGGTTTACAAGAGAATTTTCTTGCAAGAACTATATGACCAGGATGTTGCTGCTAGGGTAGAGGAGAAGGTACCTAAGGGAGAAGAAGAAGAACATGCTTCAGCACATGCTAGGGCAGAGGAGGATACTCCACCTCCACCAGCAGATTTCATGAAAGAGTATAAAGAGGAGTTTTCTTATGATGTAATTTTGCTGTAGCTAATGCTATTTTATTCATACAACAGGATATCTCTAGCACTTTGGAAGCTACTCTTCATGAAAATCAACATTTGCTGAGCCGTATTGGGGTTATAGAATTCCAGCTGGATAATGGTGATCCAATTGCTGAAGGTATCATAGCTCACTAAAGGGTTTACAAGAGAATTTTCTTGCAAGAACTATATGACCAGGATGTTGCTGCTAGGGTAGAGGAGAAGGTACCTAAGGGAGAAGAAGAAGAACATGCTTCAGCACATGCTAGGGCAGAGGAAGATACTCCACCTCCACCAGCAGATTTCATGAAAGAGTATAAAGAAGAGATGCAACGTATGCAGACTGCAGTGCAAACTTCAGTGTTGAGTGTTATACAGATGATGGATGCATTAAAAGATATGGTTATGGTGATGGGTGGTAGGTTGACCAAGGCCAATAAGTGGACCATGTACTCTTGAAGAGTTTGCTTCATTGTTTGCTTAAGAGTTTGCTGAACCTCAAATGTATGGTGAACCAATATTTGTTGAACCTGAGCCAGAGGAGAGGAAGTGAAATGCATCTAGATTTCAGGTATCTCCCTTCACCCAAGAGAAGAAGAAGATGGAGGAGAAGAAGAAGAAGAAGGAAGAGAAGAAGAATAACAAGCATAGAAAGGTTTAGTTATTATTTTGGTTTGGTTTTGAGTTTGTTGATTATGAAACCACACATGTTCTTTTGGTTTTGTTAAACTCGTAGGTACAACTAGTACTACTTGACAAGAATGTTAATGAATATTTTAATTAATTTTGAAGTTAATAATATAAAACCAATCGAAACCAATGATTAAAAGTATCTAGGATCTGACAAAAACCAATGATTGATAATACCTAGGATCCGACAAAAACCAATCACTGAAAGTACCTATCATCAGACAAAAACAAGTTGTACCATAGTTGTTCCTAATATGTGAGTTGTGCCCACTAATGTACATAGTTGTACTATGATGGTTTCAATGTTTGCTACTTGTACCTATATTTAAATTATTTTTTAATAGTTGTACTTATCACATTACATATATAAAGTATATTTACTATACTTTCATAAAATTAAAAGTGAAAAAGACATTTTTTACATTTTTGGTAATTTCAAGTTCCTTACAACTCAATAACCTTTAGATAAGGCATTTACAGACAATATGATGTCCAAAAATCAAAATTTCATATTTTTCTTAGTTATATAGATGATATTGATCTTAAAGTTTACAAATAACCAAATTTAAATTCAAACACAACCATAGTTATACCATCAGTATTACCTAGTTGTACCTTGACAGAAATGAACACAAACTAGTCTTTGTAATATAAATATCCTAACCACAAAACAACAAGAGCACAAGCATAGAGACTAAGGGACATATGTTGCACCATCACCACAGTGAAACCATTCACTCGATCCTCGGCCACTTTGACTTGATCCTCGGCCACTTTGACTCGATCCTCGACCACTTTGACTCGATCTTTCGCTAGTAGTACTTGAACCTCGACCAGTACTACTCGAACCTTGGCATCGGCCTTGGCCTCTACTACTCGACTTCCCACGGCCATGTTCTCCAACAGATGGGTGTTTGGCTTTTCTCTTTCTTCCTTTTTTCTTTATATATTCAGGAGGTTCAGCATACATCTCTCGTATCTCAGAGGGAACAACCCACTAAGACTGATGGGGCACTGGATAAACTGTTCTACAATATGCCAATGCCCACTGCTCCATCCAATAATATTTGGAGCATAAGTCATGTATTTGTACTTCCCTATTTATGTTTGCTCTATTTGCCGTCAATGCATGGACACAAGGATACTAATCTATATCAAACTGCTTGCAGCCACAAGTTTTCCTATCCAAATCTACCACATAAGTAATCCCATCAAGCCCCAGAACTGTGTATTCACAAAAAAAACTGTTTATCTTAGTCACTTCCAACTGTTTTGCTACTTGTAATCTTTTATTCATTAAACTCTCCACATGAGGAACCAATTTCTATGATCAAGGAACTTCTGCGGAACTCTTCCGATGCTTATTAAACCACTCAGAAATTTTTGATATAATAGCATCAAGCATTGGTAATAGCGAGTAATCTCTTGCATCTACAAATACACCATTAATCGATTTCACACTATTGGTAGACATCAAGTTGTACCTATCTCCAACAAAATAACGTCTTGCCCATTTTGAACAAGTTGTACTTCTATCCAAATACTCGGCTACATATGGGTACATCTTTCTAAAAGCCACATACAGTTTCGTGAACTCAGCCTCCGTATAAGCTTTTGCACATTCAATGAACATATAAACAACTACCTCTTTTGACGTGGTGAACGATTCCTTTCACATTCTGCGCTAAATGATACATACAGTATCCATGTTGAGATAATGGTACACTTAACTCACTGACTTGATGATACTTTGATGTCTATCAGTAAGAGACACCAGTTCTTTGGAATCTGGGACAACTGATTTCAACATCTCAAGAAACCAAGTTCCATCCAGCATCTTTTTCACCATCAACTACATCAAAGGCAAGTGGGTAATGGTGGTGTTCGGGATCTTTAGCTATGGCAATAATTAGAACTCCACTGTGTATATGCTTGAGATGTATTCCATCCATAACTATAACTTTTCTCATCACCCTGAACCCTTCAATGGAAGCTCCCAATGCAAAAAACAAGTACTTAAACCTGTGCTGCTCATTTACATCCACATGTGTTAGTGTACCAGGGTTGGTGAGCTCTAAATTATGCATAAATGAATACACCAACCTAAAACTTTCCTTTGGGCTGCCCCGCACTTAACTAGCAGCTTGTCATCTTCCTATGTATGCGGTAGAGTCTGACACTTTAACACCAATTGTTTTTTGAACCAAACCCTGAAGCATGTTTGGAGTTGAGGTTTTAAATGTACTAGGATAATCTTCATGCAAAAGAGATGCAACTATCCGTTTCGTGCCTTGCCTTCTATTTTTCCTAGTACTACTACTACTACTAGCTTGAGAGCATGTATGCATCTTGTTATGGGTTCTTATTGAGAAACAACTTCCACCCTTAAGTATTGCAGCCTGTAAATTCCACTTGCAACCGCTTTCTGCACGACATTTGACCATGTATCTCTCTGTATCCGATTTGATATTATCAAACTTGAAACATTTCTGATGTGCGTCAATTTTAACTATATCTTCTACTTCCCCCTTACTATTAAAACCTTGATGCAAAAAGACATTTATACCATCTTCCCATGGAACATTAACATCCTCATCTCCTCCTCTTTCTCATCCATCTTCTACATGATCTACAACATGTCCAAGCTGATTGTATTCATCCACGTTAACGAATTCATCATTATGTGCAACATTATCAAATGTGTTCACCAACCCATGTTCCATTGGTTCTTCTCCGTAAATACCAAGTATACTATCGTTAACACAAGCTGCACTTCCTACTTCATCTCTTACTGCTTCCTCACACTCCAGATTTTGTGCAACATCTTCCAAAGCCTCCACATGCAAAATACTCCACTTTTATCATGAGGACATAATAATATAAGCATACAATTCTTCATCATCCTCGATAATTGATGGTCTTTGCTAATGATCCGCCTTCAGAGTGTAACTATGTTTCAGCTTCGTCGCATCTTCATCTTTCTTCATCTTCTTGCATATGCTACAAAACAACTCATTATAAGTTACCTCCTCTATAGATTTCTTCATCACTAAAGTGTAAATTCGATCTTCACTTTGAATTCATTCCATATAACGTCCTCCGGTATTTTAATAATATCCTCCATAATCAAAATGTATGATTATGCATCGATTCTTATTCATTTTCCCTGAAAAAGAATAAAATAAAACTTGAATATTAGTACTCTTAGTATTACTAAGTCGTACCAGTTTTACTCTATATACATAGTTGTACCAGTTTTACTCGTTTCTAGGCAATTTCATGTTTTACCGACGATTTTGATTTCTACCTACGATTCACTATGATTTCACCACCAGAATCCATAAAATATCAACTGTTTTGAATGTCAGACACTAATCGATCAAGAAAATGAGTTTAATCATCTAATGTGCACAAAAAAATCATGAAAATTTAAAATCTAAAAGAAAATTACTCATGAACATTTCATTTCAATCTCAAAATTGGTTAAACCCACACAAAATAACAAAAATTCCAAAATATAACATTAACCCAAAAGAAAAGGAAAAAAAATTCACCTAAAAACAGGCTTCAAAATTTTGGCTATGGAGGATTTGGTGGAGTCCGTTGTTTGTCGCTACAAGAGGAAGAAGAAAGAGGAAGGTACATTCAATTTTGATTGGTCAAACTTCAAATTTGTAACTTAACATAAAGAGGGATATAAAGATTAAACAAGGGCATAAAGAAAAATTTGGTTGTGTTGGAGGGCATATAAGCTAATGGTCCGCATACATGGTCGCTTACGCGTGAGATCGCATGCTGAGAGGATGACTTTTTGGTAATTTCAGGGAAGAAAAATATGTGAAAACAATGTCGATTTCATATTGTGGTTAAAATTATAAATTAATAATTTCTCCCAATTTTTATCTCATCTTCCTCTTTTTTCTTCATCCTCTGCATAAGTTCTTCATCAACCAAGGTCAATCCTCACCGGATAAGTTGTAAATCTTATTCTCCCTTCCAATAGTTTTGATTTGCTATATCTATCAAGGTTAAAATAGAAAATTTTGAAAATTTTATGCAAGTTACGTTGTTTCATTGGTGAAATAGATGATCGAATATGAGGTTTCCCTATGATCTGTAGATGTGGAGAACCTATACTGATGAAGGCATCTACCATTGCTAAAAACTAGCCCTGGGCATCCGGTTAGTTCGGTTCAATTCGGGTTGGTTTATTCGGTATACGGTATTCGGTTTATTCTGATTTTTTAAAATTTTGTCGAATTAAACCGAATAAAAGTTTGGTTTGGTTCAGTTTGGAAGTCGATTTTTGGGTTTGGTTATAGGTTATAAAATTGATTCCAAGCTAAACCGAATTAAAAAATTCCTAGTTTATTCGGTTTTAATTCGGTTCATAAAAATTAATTATGGGCTTCAAACCATATTTAAACCCAATATTTTTTTTGGTATTCCTAAAAATAAATCAGCCAGATATTAAAAAGAGTAAATGGGCCTAAAACAAATCAAGGCCCACTTAAGAAAAGAGGGTAGAGGAGAAGATGCTTCGGGAGATTCGAGATTTAACGACGCCGATGGATTGAAGGCGGGTTTGATGAAATACGATCGACAGAGTGAAGGCGGCGATGGAGTGAAGAAGTGAAGCGGGCAATAGAGTGAAGAAGAACAACGGCAAAGAGAATTGATGTCGTGGTGGTGGAGAAGAAAAAGAAAAGAAACGAACAATGAAGATAGATGGAACAAGGAGAAGAAAGAAGGGGAAGAAGGTCGAAGAAGGAGAAGAAAATAGAAGAAAGATCATGAGAGGGAGATGTTTTTTAGGAGGAGAAGAATGATTTAAATCTAGGATTTTTAGTTTTTATATGTGTTTCCTTTAAACCGAGAGAACCGATCAGTTTTTGTGCACCAAACCGAACCAATCCGATAACCAACATCTAATAATTAATGTCTCAATCTGTTTATATCTAATAACCAAATTGATGCCGATAACCAAAAATATCGGTTCGGTCGGGTTGGTTCTTTTGGTTAGAACCGAACGCCCCAGGCTACTAAAAACTCTAGAAGATTATTTCATGCTTGTCCTTTTGGGTAAATGGCAATTCAGTTTTTTTTTTTTGTGAATTTGGTTGTTTTCTCCAATTTTTGATTGTGCATTGAGTAGTATCTTTATAGTTTTTATGTGGCATGGTAGTTGGTATATGTTTAAATGGAGTGATAGGTGCATGGTAGAAGAGATTGAAAATTTGAAAGAGAAAGTCGACCATATAGAAGGGGCTTTAATCACACTAATAAAGGCTTCAATGCTTGTGAATATGACACTGATACTCTTGCAACGGAGACGCGGTTGTGAGAGGTTGTAGTTGAGAAGGACATCCAGAAGTGTAAGATGCAACTCCGTAGCTCGAAGAACATCATCGGGTGTGTTATGATGATGATTTTGTTTTTATGTTGTTATATTTTGAGAATGAGAGAAGATTTTCGGTAGCTTGTAGTAGCTTGAAGTAAATTGAATAGATTATTGTGTTAGGATATGACACTATCATATTTGTAAGATGTATGTGATTTAAACCCTTATGATGTATGTGTATGTTTGTTAATTAAAAATATGGTAAATTCTTATTTAACACATCGCTAATAAAAAAATGTGGTGATTTTTTATTTAACAAATGGCATAATAAAAGAAACATGCGGAAAAAAAAAAAGACAATAAAATAGCTTTTAAGAAAAATAGAATATGTACCATTGAAACTTAAAAAGAGTGATCGATTACAAGGAGACAAGAGTCATAAATTACTAAATTTCATGGAATTGGAAGTGAATATGCGAAAATGGATACGCAGAAGCGGGTATCTGAAAGCGAAGAAGCAATTTTAAAAAAGAAAGCGGATACATGTTGGAAGTGTATATATATATATAATATCAATCATAAAATCATATTAAAATAAAATATTGTAAAAAACAAAATATAATATTTAAATATTGTAACTCATTTGAAGATAAAAATAATGGTTGAAGTCTCATGTTGATACCATCGGCATCATTCTCATTTTTATCAACTCTATCAAACACAACCGCCTCCAAATCTGGTTCATTAAGAGAAAGATCTGAAAACTCAAATCTCCCTAGATTAATGTCATCCAATAATCAAAATTATCACCTCTAACATCTACATATGATTGGGTCCTTATTTAAAAATATATTTTTTTCTAGATAGAAGATGAAGATTAGTGTGCACAAACACTAAATCGTCAGCTCTTTGTGGAACAATTTTTTTTCTTATTGAAGAATGTATGAACTTGTAAGTACTCCAATGCCTTTCATAACATGGGGACGAAGACAGTTGTCCAAGCAACTTAAATGCTAAGGCTTGGAGTTTTGGTGCAGAATATCCATGAACTACCCACCATTCAAAGATTCTACAATGAGTCGCATCGACACTTCTAAAAAAATTCAAACATAAAGAGAAATTTGGGATATTTATCATTAATCTCTCTCCTTTCATCGTGATTTGGAAAATATTTCAAGTTGCAGATTTTCTTTCTCTACTAAGCTCCAAGTCTTGATTTAGAAGTTTTCTATTGTTCTCTTCTCCAAGCTACTTTGAACTATAATGTCTGCATCCAACAAAAATATAAAATAATTATGCTAATTAAATACACGAAGTCATAAACTGATAAAAAATCATGAAAATGAGAAATTTTGATCATTTTAATGTTTGTATACAATGATAAGTTAAGTATCTTACTTGGGATTTAGAGAATGTTCCATACAATGAAAAGAGTGTTACTTTTGCTCCAACGAGATGTCAAAATAAAATGAATATCATTCCAAAAGACAGAGTCATCATTACGTTGCTTTATTTCTTTTTTGAAGATAGCCTTCGTCAATTCTTGAATCATACTTTCTGACCATTCATAGACTAGATGAAAAGAAGTTTTATCAGTATCAGGAGCTCTAATCACGCTATATATGGCAAAATTTCATCTAATACCTTTTTCACTACAAACACTCTCTCCACACCATCTTCTTTACAATCATCCCATTTATGATTCCCATTTATGACTGATCACCATATGTTGCAACCTAGTTTTAATTTTATGAATCTCTTCAACATCACATATGTGGAGGCAAACATGTGAAAATATAAATTAAAGATATTAGACTCCATATATAAGAATATATGTAAGATCTAACTTAACAAAAGAGATTACAAATCTTGTAAAAGCAATAGTAAGGAGCTTAAGATGAAAATGTTTGGTGAACATTAAAAACCTCATTTCATGGGTTCATAATAAAGTTCTTGATCCAAATCACATCCTCACGAATAGATTTTTATCCAAAAACAAGTTTCATACACATCTTCATTTTTTCTCATGCTCGATGATGATGCACATATACTCTTTAAAGCCCAAGGTATAAATCATACATGATGACCATAAGATAGTAGAAAGTTTGGCTGAAATAAATGCACCAGCCTTTACACAATTTGAAACGTGGTTGGTGACTATTTGAACCACATTCCCATGCCCCACCTCTTTTATGCATAATATGATCAGCTCTACAATAATCTTATTGGTTTTTGTTTTACCTTGACTATTGATCGCCACTAACATAATTAGACCACTCTCATTTGCAACAATCAAGTTAAATATCGGTCTTCATTATGGATCTTATCAACCATCACTACAAATAGTAACTCTTTTTTGTTTCATGTCTTTTTCAAAGGCTGCAAATGCATGCCAATTTTCTTTCTTTCTTTCTATTTGAAGAAGTGTAGTTCTCATTGAATTATATGCAGGTGGAACATATCCTTCCATTTTCTTGCAAGGTTAAAAGACAAAATACCTATGTAGAACATTCTAGTTATCTCGCCATTCCATTGCTCCCTAGCTTAATTCTGAAATGCTTTATCCAAAATACTCATTCCCTTTCTCTTCTTCGGATCAGACTCACTTAGAATAAAAATTTTATACCTTATATCATAATCAAGAGAAGAACTAGATAGTTTCCTTGATGACAAAGGAAATGTGCTTTAGTAGTTGCACGTTTTATTTTCTCTTTGCATTCATCAACTATTTTTTCATGTGAACTCTTTGTTGAGGCGTAAATTTCAAGCATCTTTTAATTCCCTTAATATTCTCCTGTGTCAAATGAGTCATGACTCTACTATGAGATCCAACATATGAATTATTGCAAAAATTTGTATTCAAACCTCCAATATCCTCCTCCAGCCATCTTCTCAATTTTTTTACATATAACCACAAATGCACTTTATCATCCATATTAGAAGACTCATCAATATTTAGAAGATCTTGAGATATACTAGATGTCGCTATATTTTTGGGGGAAAAATGTTTTGTTTGCATCGATACGTTTGAATAATATGTTTTAAACTAATAAATGTAACTATCTACAAGTTTGCAACTCATGATTATAAACGACTCCAAACAAATATGATTATACTATCATCACACAATTACATACAATAAAAAAATATAATAAAAGTATATCTAAATATCTAACTCAAAAGTCCATATATATTAATTTGAAACTGAAATTAAAAAAAAAAGAACAAGAGCACAACAATTAGACAATTAGCACGATTATAAAAACATGAAAAAGTAACTAACGTTCTCGAAAAACAACACAAACAACATGAAAACATAGTACAATTAGATTACTATTCAAAAAACAGATTTGGAATTACCTTTAACCTTTTTCTAGTTCATGATTTAGAAAATAAAAATTACAAGTTTACTTTTAACCTTCTTTACTAAATAGGGTTTAAAATTTTTACATTCTTAATAAAATGGGTTAAGTTGGATGACAAACCAACTTATAAGCCAAGAAGATAGTTTTGACTTTTTCATTTTTTACTCTAACATGGGCCACGCTTGATGCTTTCTATCAACAACCCCGACGCTTCCAGCTCTGAATCGTGTGCTTCCTCCCCGCTTCAGAACATCTCATTTTTGGAAGCGTGATTCTGAGGCAATTCTTAGCGATTACGAATGCTTTCTTTAGCTTCTGCTTCCGCTTCTGGAGCGAGAAACACACGACCATCAACGATTTCATGCTTCCTAGATAAATTACAAAGAGACATAGAGAAGAAAAAACAAGATAATAAAAATGTCATAAAAAATAATACTACAAAAACCATCTTTCCTCCATGCTTCATAAACTGATGCTTCCTAAGCATCATGACAAAACACAATAAAACCAATGCTTCTTAAAGAGAAGCTCTATTCTTCTTCCATTCTTCATAAAAACCAATGATTCTTCCTTGTAAAAAACTTTCTTGCTAAAAATCATCATTTTCCTTAACACATTGAAAACACAACAAACGAAAAAACTCACCAAAATCGCCAAACTCACCAAGCTCACCAAAACTCTAAACTGAACAAAAACTCATTGAAATTATCAAACTCACCAAAACTGAAAACTCACCTTATAATATACTAGTTCGTTGTAAAATTATCGGTTTAATCTCTGCATCAAAACTTATACCATCAAAAACAACTTTGCAATCACACCATCTTTTAGAATCTTATTATATCCATCCTTCATCCAATTGTGAACATATTCATATTCCTTCACCATCCACTTTTTAATTTGCTCGTCATATGGGCAATTTATAGATATACCAAGGACATCCATCCTCTATGCCAAACTTTTATCTTTGCCCCATCGGCTTATCTTTATATTTCATCCCTCCTTTAAAACATAATCAACCAAAGGCTATTTGCCCTTGTATTCTTCTTTAAGATCATGATCTGGAAAACCCTAATGGTTGCCTCCATGATTTTTGTTTACACCATTTTCATCATTGTGCTTGTTTTTTATGTGTTTAACACCATTACATCATAGATCCACGATATAACTAGTGATTTGTGAACCAAAATCGAAGAAAACTTGAAAGTTTTTTCAAAATCCAATTCTTAGACCAAATAGTGTATAATCCCAGCATTGGATGGTCGCCGAGCGCCTCATCGTCATGGAATCGGTTTCCTAGGAAACATTTTTTGAAAACCGTCAAACTGCCAAACACTTGTCTTAACTTGAGTTCACCACAGCCTTATTTGCATCTCACAAATTTCTCCTCGAATCTTTACCATCCGAGGTATGAGGCATGTTATGGTAGTCAAAATAAACATCCTCATCAACAAAAAAAGCCTCATTCCTATTAACTCTTAACTCTTCTTCATAGTGCTCATCACCATCTACATCATTTGGATACTCGGTTGAGTTAACCATAAAATCATCAACTATCCCAGTCCATTTAGCCGTTTAACACATCTTGTGTTACATAGCTGTCCAAGTTCCAGGTCAAAGAACCGTTTCAAATCAAGCTATGCCATATCTTTTTGAATCGTTCTCCTTTCGTTGTTGTCTTTATCTTCTTCTTTCTCCCTAATATATGGTCTTCGTCTATCTCTTTTTCTTTTAATTATGTTTTCCCCCCTTGAAACCTTCAAGTTAAAGAAAGAGTTTGGTATAAGGAATTGAGAAATTGATTTTTGGTTATTACTAGGCATGGGCTGAAATACCAAAACGAATTGACCAAAACGAACCAAACCGAAGTTTGGTCAATTCGGTTTACTTTTGGTTTAGAGATCAAAACCGATGGCAGGTATTTAAAACAATTTCGGATCTCGGTTCGGTTCAGTTTTAAATCAAAAAGTGAACACAAACCGATCAGTTTGTCTTGATCTAAGCCCTAGATCTATATTTTCCCATCTCTTTCAGCCTCCTTTTTTTCTTCACTCATGATTCCTTCTCTCTTTTGCTTCTCCTCCCTCTCTCTTCTGCTTTTCCTCCTCCTTCATCTTCATCTTCTTCTTCTTTTTCATCATCACATATCTTTGCTTCCTCTTAGCCATTAAAAAAACAAAAAAACCTCAGATGAAAGGAAACTTGTTATCGAGTTTCTTCAAGAGTGAAGAAGAAATAGGGTGAGACGCATAAAGTAGAACAACATAGTTTCTAGCATCAGCATAGATCATAATTAATCCACGAAAGAAAGTCGTAACTTCATCATCATCTCGGCCATCAATCACTTATTCATCACTATTTATTCGAGTTATACCTAAATCACTCTCGTCTTGCTTCGCCGCCGTTGTAATTTGATGACCAGCCGTCGGCGCCGCCATAACTCATGAAAATCTCTTCGTAACCCTAATTGTATCTTGTTACTCTTGGTTTATTATTGGGCTTGTAACATATTGTTGGACCTATAACATATTTTGTTTTAAACTTATAGAAATATTTTGGTTTCGGGTTTGTAAAAGTATTTTGGTTTAGGCTTGTAATAAAACAAACCGAGATTTTAATATTTCGGTTTAAAATCGATTATTAATTATTTTACGCTTAACAGAACTAAATTTTTATTTTCCTAACCGATCTGAACTGAATGTTAATTTTGGTTCAATTCGAAAATGTTTATTCTAAACCGAATAACCTGAAAACCAAAAATCTTGAACCGAACCGACCCGACCCGACCGGACCGAATGCCCATGCCTAGTTATTACCTCTTAAAATCAGATTATCAGTCATCTACAACTTTAATCCAGTTTCATTCAGATTGGACGGAAGTAGTTAATTATCTATGGTGAAGGTGTAACCCAAATTGCAAGTTTGTTGGGGATTTACACTATCATAGTTACATGATGTAGTTACACACTGAGACTAAAGCTTCGTGGGGATACAGATTTAATTGAAATTTTGTGGGAGGGCTACAACCCGTCTACCCATTTTAATTAGTACTTACAGCTTAGACTATTTTTCTCTTTGGTCGGATCAAATTGAGTCTTAAGAGTTAAAAAATAACACATATCTCCAATAATATATTACAACGCATAAAAGCTCTAAAACCAAACATGTCGTTCCCTATCTATTCTTCTTCCTCCTCCATTCTAAACCTTCCGGTTTCATAAACATGGTACATCCACACAGGTTGAAGCAATTCTCTTGCAGCTTCCAACTTCTTCACTTCATCTTCATCTCTTTCTTCACCAATCTCTCCCTCGATAATCGGGTAAATTCTAGGAAGTGAAACCAACATTGTGTCCAGCTCTCTCCACTCTCTATCTTCACTACTTACCAGCTTCTTACACACAAAATGTAACAATCCCAGAGCTGTATCGAAATCTTTCCTCTCTATACACACTGCTGAACATATCAAAAGAATATAACCAATTCGATCTATCACCTTGGTGCTACCTTTCAGTAATGAAACTATGGTGTTTCTCACTCTTTTGAATGCCGGGAAATCCGTGGTCACAGTTTCATCTTCTTTGTTGATTTCTTGTAGTTCGATCTTCGCACATGTAAGAAGCCATGACGGATAGGAGAGTTTGATGTGGTTGAATGAGCTGGTGTATGAACTTTCTTCTTCCAAGTTGTTGATGAAACAAGGTCCTAGTGCAAGAACCAAATCTGGTATCCATAGGTTTAAAGCTGTCATAAGTCTTGATGCATAAGCCGAGCCTAAAGATATCTCAACCGAGGTGATTAGATCAAGCAAGTCATTTGCAAGGTCAAAAGCTTCAAACAAAGGGGGTGAAGCTTCAGTTGTGTGTCTCATCACTAGGTTTATGAATTTTCCGGCATAACTGATGGAGCTTTTCGTGCCCAGGATCATGTCTTTTATATCTGCATCCTCAAATTCTAACTTACCGGTTGAATGATCGTGGAAAATGGAGATGACATACTTTAGATATGAAGATGTGAACTTCAACATTCTTGCTTGGAATTGGGAAGCTAGACCCATCTCTGTCGACTCAACAATAAACTTGAGCATCGCGGTTAGCATCTTGACCTTGTTCAGTACACCTCTTTCCTTTGCTTCCTCAGAAGCTACATGAAGCATGAAGATGATGTTAGAAAACTTGTATTCTTCATTGGGAACTATTACTTACCACAAACAAAGCTACATATTACGTTTCATTATACTGGGTAACATGTGTAATGAACTCAACCTCTCCACTCACCGTCATCACCAGCATTTGAAAATTTTCGTTTCGGTTGGTTGCAGTTACTTGTACTCTCTAGAGATACGGTGCCTGGCCCTCCACTGTCACCTGCCTGAAATAGTTCATCTGTACAGCCTAGGATGTGATCCATTGTTTGGTCCAGAATATTCTGCTAGAAAATGAAAAAGCCTGATGATTAGTAATCTGATTATGTGAACAGTAAGGAGTCAAGAGGGAAAGCAAAAAAGTTCTTGCCTCAGTAATGGTCATATCATTCTTATGAGCATCCGTGTTAAGATTCTGAAGAGTCATATGCAAAGCTAGAGAAGTATATGCCAACACAGGGTACACATGCATGTATTCACAACAAGAGGCTTGCAAAATGCTAGTCTGGGAGACGACTTTTAAGGCATTGAATAGCTCCTCAATATCAGACTCAAGTATAGCTTTACGAGCATCTTCGATAGTGAGTAAATCCTTTATTTGCCATGCTATTCCTACAGAAACTGAATAGTCTTCCTCGAAACTGATTGCATTTTTTCCACTAACATGTTTCCACCTTGCCGCAGATTTACCAGAGGACTTTGATTTCTTCCTCACCTTGGAATTCATGTTCTTTCTTTCTACTTCATAGCCAAAATTGATATGACAACGATACGCTGTCTTCTGCAGGATACTGGTAAAAGTTCCAATGAGGCCACAGAAGGCATTAGAAGACAGGAGTAACTTGTGTACAGACCTTAATTCAGTCTGTCGTCCTGAATCCCCAGGCAAACCACCGCAATTGACAACTGAAGCCATGCAATCTTCTAGGACTTCAGATACGATATCAGGGGAGACCATGGAAAGAATATCAAAGACAGCTGACTTAGCCTGTGCAGTGGGTGCAAAATCTAGCAAGCTTTTTAATTTGTCTCCAGGTAACAGCTCTTTAAGAGAGGCCATACACCTAAAATCAGCAACCAGATCTTTACAAAGATAGTACGCAGCAAGAAGTAAGCCTTCAATCTGCTTTTCCTCTAGCTTATCACCTGACAAGACTGTATTCAAGAAGAACCCAACAAGCTGCAGTACAGATTGAACGGTTGCTCCTAACGATACTAAAAATTCGCAAAACCTTGCACCAGCCTTTGGGTTTCTGTTTATGAGTGTCCTACATCGCTGGCAAGCCTCCTCAGCTCTCTTTCTTGATGGAAAGTATGATGGTATTAGCAGTTGAGCAATTCCCTTAGCAACATTAGTCTGATCCGAGGCAAGAACAGATAATAACACATCCAAGTTGACTACCTGCATATAATAAGGCAACTAGTTGACCACTGACTCAACAAAGTGGATAAAATGAAAACTGCATATCTCAAACGAAAATGGAAAGTCTCCTCCTACCGTGTTAAACTGGAAAGCCCGAACATCTCTTAAAAGAAGGAGCAGATCTACCATGGCAACACGTACTGAAGTAACATTATCTAACATTAAATGCCCCAGTCTTGGCAGAACCACTTTAAGAATTCCATGGGATTGTGGGTTTGCGAGGAGGTAAGTTATACCATTTACCGTAGAAAGTCTAACCTCACTGCACGATTCATGTGACATATCATCTAAAATTTTTGTGAGGATCTTCGTAATTATTGGTGATGGGATCACTTCCCAGAAAAGATAGAAAACTCGACAGAGACCTTCCACAGCAACAGACCTCACCTCTGGGCATTCATCATTCATCAATTTTTCCAACAAATAGAACTGTTTGTCAAGCAGTGTATCTTTTGCTTCTTTTGTTGCATCAGGATCCTCCATGGGAAAAAGATCCAGAAGCAAATGCAAAGCATTTAATCGAACATTTGAATTTGCTACCTGAAAGAAAATAAGAGCAGCCAAATCACTTTCCTACCAAATGTCAACTAAAATACAAGATGGAAAACTAAAGATAGCTAGGTAATGGCTAAGTTGTATATTCATGTAGTACACAGCTTATCACTTCTATGTTTCATCTTAATTTGAGAAGAAAAGAAGTTAACATCCAGAAGCATAAGTATAGCATTTAAACAAACATTTGAATTTGGAACCTGAAAGAAAATAAGAGCAATGAAATCACTTCCTACTAAATGTTCATACAATGACAACTAATATACCACCAAGAAGACAGTTTCAACATTCAAATGGATAACTAAAGAAGATAGGTAACTTCTAGCCTCTCGGTAATGGCTAACTCGTGTCCGCTATCGTTCATGTAGTACACAGCTTATCACCCCTATGTTTCTTCTCTGAGAGAAAGGCAAACAAGTTAAGAAACAAACCTGCAAAGAACGAAATATCATTGGCTCAGCGAGGCCAAAGAGAAGCTTCTCAACACCTTGAGTTGTTCGCTGACTAATAAACCCTCCCAAAACCTTCCTTAAAGAAGCAGCAAAGGCGCACGAACTCGCATGAATAGAACTATCAATAATCCCTTGCAAAAACCCATCTTCAATCTCACCTTTCAAATCTTTCTCAACTTCTTTCCAAGCTCTAAATAAAATCCCACCAAAACCTTCAAGCACAGACTTTCTCCCAAAAGGAATCTGAGCTTTAACAACAGCAAGACCAGACTTCATCAACTGTCTACTAAGTCCAAAAGCAAAAGAAACAAATCTCTGACCATCTTCAGTCCTTACATACAAAGGAGAAACCAGACACCGCATTAACAACATTCTCAAATCTTCAATACTCTCATCCTCAAAATCAAACAATGTAAAAGCTTCTCTAAGCATATACACTCTATGAACATCTACTTTCTTCTTCAATGTCAATGACCTCGAAAGCAAAAATGGTAACGACTGAGAAATCAAAGTCTCTCTTCCCACTAAACCTTCCTTCCACCAACATTCACAAATTCCAGCAATCTCAAGACACAGAATCGAATCCGACTCAAACATTATAAGACTATTATGCAAAGCTTGAGCAGAAGGAAGCAAATCTGAACTAGAAAACGCTTTTTTCGGAGATAAAACGCATAGGTGAAGTATATGAGATAGAATCTGAAGAGAACTGAGGATCTGATGTCTCCGATGATCCAGATCCGATTCCGGTAAAGATCCGTTACCACGTTGGCGTTTCGCTGGAGGCGAAGTAGGTGGAGAAGGTACATAGTGATTATTATCATCTTCAACGAGTTTTTGAAAGGACTCTGTGTGATGGAGAATAGAGTTGTGAAGAGCGACTGGGAGAGAAGATGAGAGGTCTGAGGAAGGTTTCACGGCGTTGATGATTGTTTTTAGCGACGGTTTAGCGGATTTTAGGGTTAATTTGACGGCGGATGAGATGAATTCGTCGGCTGATGTCTTGAGAGATGACCGGGGCCTTTTCTCCATTTTTTCTGTCAATTTTGGTTTTTTTTTTTTGTTGGAAAGGTTCAAAGAAGGGGGAACGAAAATCTTTGAATTTTTTAAAAACCACCGCCTGTTATCGGCGGCTTATCCATTCGTACTCGTGAGTCGTGACAGACAAGACGTCGTCGTATTTGAAGTTACTAATGTTATTATTTATTTTGCCAAACCTCTCAGCATTTTCAAATTCCAACCCATTTATCTACTTTTTACTTTGAATTTATTAACAATGTTCAAATTAATATACTTTATTAAATATATAGAAATATTCAAAAAATATAATATTAATTAAAATTAGTTATGTTTATTTGTGTTATAAACTTTTGTCAAATGAACCAAACTGAAACTAAACCCGAACTGAATTATTTTTTTTGAAACTTGATATGAAGATATACATTTCATTAATGCTTAACTAAATTTGAGACCTCTTCTTCGATGCAATCAATGAATTTTTGGAGAATATAATTGATGCATTTTAAATTTAGATGTTCTACTAACTGTGGCAGCCGAGTTGAAAATGAAAGAAGAAATTGTTAGAGTTTATAAACTTTAGAATTATTTTGACCTAGCTGAATAACAAATAAACACACAAATAATTATCCGTATAATTTTACTGGGGTAATAGCAGACCAGACCCTTATTGAAATATTCAACATTGGTTCCTATACAAAATCTAAGAAGGCCCTTATTTTAAATAATATTAACTAAATCTCCGCATCACCTTATTTTAAATAATATTAATAAAATCTCTGCATCAATAGAAAATATATAAAGGATAATTACAAAAATGAGCATAATTTGGGCCAAATCTTATGAGATGAGCATAAGTGTTTTGGGCTTATAAAAAGTAGCATATTCGTCTACGTTAAAAGACAGAGTTACCCCTCATAAACCAGTAGAAGAAGAGACATGGGAGTTGCTAAATTTGAATTCGAGTCTGACAGCGGATGTGACTTCGGGCAGGAGTATTGACTGTGGAAACGACACTATTTCGGATAGAGGAAGTCAAACTTGTGGACGAGAAATAAAGTAAGATAAGTGGGAGGATATAATGGTTCTTCGCATCGTAGTAGAGTTTTGTGTTCAAAACTAAAAAATCAAAAAGTTATACGTTTTCGTACTGTTTGCGAGAGGTTATTACTGTAGCTGAAGAAGAACATCTGAAGGACTATGGACCCAAAAGTAATGGGAGAGTACTTGTATATGTGTTCCTGTTCTTGATTCATTGTGTTCTTTGTTTTTGTTGGGAACTGGGTTTTCAAAATTTGTTGATGTGGAGGTTATGGTGTCATCGTGTATAGTATGTGGTGAGTCCTTGGTCTAAGTGTTATGTAACTCGGATCTTAAGGTTGAGGTTCATACGTTGGGTAGTATCAATGTTAAGGGAATGTATCTTTATGGTGGATGTGGTTTCGTAGCGTTGTGTATTGAAGATTTGTTGCGTGTTTTGTTGTTGTCGGGAGCCTAAAAGGTTATATGTCTATGTTTGCGAAACAGGGTCTTAAAGGGACAGTGTTTGTGATAGCTCGAACTTGGAATGCTCTGAGAAGGGAATATGGGACTTTGTGGTGGCAATGGACTGCTACGCGAGAAGCATCAAAATCAGTGAGGATTCGTCTTATGAAGAGCTGGTGTTGGGCGTAACTTCGGAGTTTGCCCTTGATGGGGAGCAGTGGATGCCAAAACTGAGTTACTGGTTGCCTGGGCATATGTCTGTGTTTTCTGTGAACACAAGGCCACCTGTTGATGTAACTAGCACGATGGGGTTAAAGAGCTTCCTACAGGTTAGAGAAATAGAGCAGCAATTAAATCTGTTGCTATCAATGGATGTTGTAGTGGCAAAAACTCAGGTTGTGATTTCCCCTCCTCAAAAGGCTACTTCTACAGTTATTGATAAAAGGAAAGGAATTTTGGTGGAGGATGCACACTACGATAGTGGGGGCATAACAATGTGCACTTATGATTCGGTCCAGGACAACCCTGGAAGGGAACATGACAAAGCAGGACATGTGGAAGAGTGATAAGCAACTAATACAAGCGGAATTATTAGACTTGCTGATGCAGCAACCCCTTCATTTTCTAAGACTACAGTGGACTGTGTTGGTGAAGACGGACATGTTGATAGTGGCAGTTATACGGATGAAGAAGAAAGAGTGTTGAGAGAGGTGTAAGAGATAGAAAGACTTCAAGAACAAAGAATGCAAAACAATGGGAAAGGCATAATTTGTGAGAGTAGTTCTTATGTTGTTCAGAGTGAGGATGACGAGTCACAGAGTGATGGTTTACGACTTAGTGAATCTTCAGATGATGAGAGCTACGATTTTTAGTATTGGACTGACCTCATTGACAGGAGAAATGGTGCTGGAAGCCAATATGTGGTGTAGTAGCTAGGGACGCGTCTAAAAATGGGTAACATGAAAATGCTGAATTGATGGAAGGGCTCAAAAGGGGGAGGAGGCAAGGATGGTCATGGTTCTGAAGACATAAGTGATGTGGTGTTTTCATACAATGAATTGTACAAGTCTTTGCCATTGAGTCTGGAGAACATTTATGAGGATATTAATGAGCAAGAAACATTACCTACAAAGGATGCAGAACCTATCTTTGATGATATTGGGCAGCTGAGGAATATTAATGGCTTTGCAATGGTCTCAGCTGAAGAAGTTGCTATATACATTGGGCGAGTTTTCAAAGATAGAGAAGACCTTCAAAAAATGTTATCGATCTATGCAGTTAAACGCTTGTTTCATTATAGGCAGACAAGGTCAGACCCTACAAGAGTGATATGTGTTTGTGTTGATCCGAGATGTGGTTGGCGAGTATATGTGCATGTAGTTAGGGAGCATTCAAAGAATTATGAAATTTGGACTGCAACCCTAACTCACACCTACACTATAGCTGCTAGAGCACTCTATGGCAAACAAGCATCTTCAAAGGTCATTGCGTCTGTGCTAGCCAAAAAATATGCAAATAGGATGCATGTCCAAGAGCAATTGATATCCCTAATATTGTCTTAGCTGAGATGAAGGTTTCTGTCAGCTATATGAAGGCATGGTACGCTAAGGAAGCAGCTATTATGAAAACAAGGGGGAGTGAGGCTGGAAACTACAAGTTACTTGCCGAGTAAATGCATCTGCTGGAATTAGAAAATAAGGGGACTAAGTACAAGCTAGAGCACACAACCAAAGCAGATGGTACACAGCAGTTTAAGTATCTGTTTTTCGCCTTTGGGGCATCCATTGCTGGGTTAAAGTATATGAGGAGAGCAATTAGTGTGGATAGAATATTCATTAAGGCTAAGTTCAAAGGAGTTTTGCTATCAGCAAGTATACAAGATAGAAATTTCCAAATATTCCTTGTTGCTTTTGGGTTTGTTGATGCAGAGAATAAACTGACGTGGACATGGTTTCTAATGCAGCTAAGAACAGTCATGTCGGATGCAGAAGATCTTGTGCTTGTTTCAGACAGACATCAATCTATTTATGCAACTATTGGTAAGGTATATCCTAAGGCATTCCATGGAGCATGTTATGTTCATATTGAGAGGAATGTGAGAGCTAAGTTTGCAGGGACAGGCTTGTCAAACTTAGTTGGGAGAGTAGCAAGGGCGTTTAATGTAGATGATTTTATTGAGCACTACACAGAGATAAGTAGGAGAAGCAAGAGGTGTTATGAATACGTGGAAGCTATTCCAAAAGAACATTGGACACAAGTATATTGTCCGGCTAGCCGATACAATGTAATGAGTAGCAATATCGTGGAAACTCTGAATTCTGTGCTCGCTAAACTTATGGAATTACCAATTGTGACAATGGTTGATGGCATCAGGATAAAGGTCATGTGGTGGTTCTGCCTACGTCGTGCTGAAGCAGCAAAGGATGGTGATGTAATAACTCCGTATGTGCATAAATATATACTGAAGGAGCATGTGAAGTCAGCAGGATTGGAAGTTACACCAGCATCCACTTGGACTTACCAAGTTAATGCAGAAGCGTAGAAGACATATTATGTCGACTTAGAAGCAAAAACTTGCACCTCCCTCTAGTTTTAGAAGGTTAGAATTCCTTGCACTTATGCAATTGCTGCAGGCTGCACTAATGGCGTGCACATCCCAAATCTTGTTGGGCCAATGTATGGCCTCAGGGTTTGGGCTAACTCTTATGCGGAGCTCATAATTCCAGTCCCAAATGAGTGTGATGTTGAAGTGCCTGTTGCTGTTAGAGAGACACAATATGTTCCCACTGTTAACTGACAAGGGTCTGGAAGGCAAAGGAAATGAAGAATTCCTTTGATTGGCGAGAATGTGGTAATATATCATATGAAGGGTTTATAGGTACTAATTTATAGTCTCGAGCTGAAACATAATGTTCTTATGCAGGGTGGAAAGAAGGGAAAGACAGGGGATAGGAAGTGTGGGATTTGCTCTGAACCATGGCATAACCGAAAAATATGCCAAGGGATCCCATGCTAAGATAAGGTAAACCCCTATGGTTGCATAACTTTGTCATGGTTGCAGCAAATGAATTATGATCCGTTGAAATAAGATAGCTCCTAACTACTTTAACATTGACACTGCAGAGAGTGCAATGTGTTTTTCTGTTCCATAAGTAGCAACATGTGAGGGGAGAATCTGTTTTTTGCACCCCATATGTGATCAGAAGGTAGAAGGGAAATAGAGACATCAAGGTAGCCCATATTTGTTTCCCATTGGGACTTGTACATATGAAAGTAAAGGCCATTTTCCTTTGGTACCTAAGGATAAGAAGCGAGGAAGGTTCCTGTTATGATGTAGCAGCGAAGAGGGTTCGTGTAATTATGGCTGGAAGTTTAAATGATTCGTATATTGTTCGTATAACAATAGTGCATTACGTGACGCCAAAAAGCCGTGTACATAATAGGATTTTTCCAATCCCACGACGGATAACAGCAGTTAAAACAGACGAAAAGAAGATATCTTACTATAGGAAAACAGAGATTGGTACATGGAAAGCAAAAATGTTTGGGTAATATAACACATAGAGTAAGAAACATAGGTAGCACATAATTATTGTCAAAACTATGGACTTTAACAGAGCACCATAAAATTACAAGTGTAAATAAATACAAAGTAATGATGACATACATCATGTTCGGTGTAGTGCGAGAGCATACACCGAGGGTATTCATCAAAGTGGAAATAACGTTCATATGGGTGAGTACTGGGGGAGCCCGTTTCTCTGATATGTGTCTCCACTATATCACCAATGCGTACTTGGTCCTCTAGATCTAGGATTTTCTGGAAAAAAGTTTCCATCACTTGCATCCCCACTCCAAACGAGCCAACCCCGGATGCTATATCTGCAACAATATGAAAATCAAGGTTTTCCTCACCAACCACGTAAACCATAACCATCTCTTACAAAGTGAAGTGTAAGAGATGGTTATGGTTTACGTGAGACTAAAGTACGGACATTTATGTAGACAGTGGTTCACATAGGAAGGAAGAAATGGAAAATAAAGATGGTAGTTGGGGTAAAAGTAGCATTAAATACAAAGTGCTTAACTGAAACAACATTTGAAATGACCCATAACGTTTAACTGTGTAGCCAACAAGGATAATAAATAGGAAGTACAACAAGTTTAAAACAGAAATAACATGGAAGAGTAGGAAACGAAAACATAGCATAAGCGGCATAGTCGAAGGAAGTGGAGGACATAGTAGTTAAATCTTACAAACAAACTCTTCATAAAGGTCTATCGCATAGCGCAAATGGAAGTTATCGACCATGACACTTGTAATATGACGCATTGGAAGTAGGAGGCCATGAGAGTGTAACTCCATAAACTTGACAGACAAAGGTCCGCAGTCCCTGACATGGGTATTCTGTGGAAGGCCGGGTACTCTAGTAAACGAGAATGCAAGGGGAGGCCAATTAGGCGGAACATACCCACAAACAGCCCGAATAAGATGGGGAAGCATTTGTACAATAGGGGACATGAATGAGGACACTTTGCGAGCCGAGTTCCCATGTTAATATGACCAATGATGAGATCAATTGTCAAGGCTACCCATTGTTTATTACCCCAATTCATTGGTATGTACACAAAATCGACATCTTTGAGCCAGAGGAGAGGCTCGACTCTACCATCAATGTGACCTTCGACATAGGACTGGAGCAAAGGATGCCAAAGAAAATCATGTGTGTTGGTGTGCTGTTTTAAACTCATATACTTGTTGCTTAGTAAGGCTGCAAACATGGAGTCAATAATAGTTATTCTGTGGCTGGCAAGGACGGGGCCATGGTTCTTCCATATATTTCTGTACCATTTTTTTATCTGGACTTTCGTGTTTCTCTTTTGGCACTAAAAACTGTTGGATCAATTTTTTTAATCAAGCTAATTGGGCTTAATCAAAATAAATGTGTGTGATTATAAATGGACCATAATAGATTGGCTAAGCTCACGTTGGAACTCCGGAGAACATCCGGTCGTGATCCCTTACCCTTAAGAGTCACTCTTCTTCGTTTCAGGATTCCTGAAATATTGATTTTATGGAGAGATTGTTGCTTTTTTACGTCACCAACCTCTCTATATTTGCGATTGACTTGGGTTGATTTGTAGAAAAACAAATTCAAACTTAAGTAATCAAAAACCTCTATAAAAACTCACGCTTCAAGTCTTCTTCTACCCTTGAACGTTGGTTACACACATACAGCAAAAACAAAATCTCCAGCAATCTCTCTGTTTCTAAGTAAGTGTCTCGAGAGTATCGTAGAGTAATAGTTTGTATAGAACTGTGTGGTCGAGTGATAGTGAAACCGGTTATTAGTGGTTGTATCCTGGGACTCTTGAATCTCTGATTCCCGTCTCACTACGGGTGATTCAAAGAGTTACGAAATCGATTTTTGTCTCACCTCCACTAATTTCTTTCCTTAACGTTTATAAATTTTTAGTTTCAGTCACATTTCCGTAGTGTTGCTAATTTGAGCTCCTACAAAAAACAACAGAAAATGGTAAAACCTGTCAGATCTTCAAAACTTGAACATGGTGATTCACTTTCTTGATAATGTCTATTGCCTAAATGCGGCTGAGGCCATCATCAATCTCTTGTTGTCTCAAAAAAATCCCAGTCTCAATCTACAACTCTTGTTGAAGCTTCTCAATTGATTACTTCTCCACAGAGGTCATAACTCTTCTGTTAATTATAGAGTTCACGATCATTTCCGTGGATGTTAAGAACTCATAGCTAAGCCAAACCTATAGAAGGAAAGATCAGAGAAGCAGAGAACAATTGATAAGCAGAGTAACAGCTAAGGAACTAAGAAATGTGTGTTAGATAACCTCTTGCGTGTGAATGTGACATTCGTTATTTGCTGGTTAGATAAAAACCGAATGTTATACTTTTCGTTGCCACCGCCTTGAAAGCCATCTACGGATTGAAAAATCACGGTATTATACTTTTCGCCAATCTTTTCGTGGATTGCAAACACTTGAACCTAGTAAGGTGAAATCACACATGCGTTGATCCATTTTCCCGTCGTTCTTGATGCATAAGATTATTAGATTACATTACAGAACCAAGAAACAATCAATATTTGAATATCTGCTTTTAAGACTGATCTGAAATCAAGATATGTTTACCTGAGTAAAGCTTTGAGAGTATCTCAGCCGCAACAGAGACCTCCCCAACTTTTTTCAGACTGTGTCCTTCACCAAACTGTTGATGAAAGAGTAAGGTCCATACATTTTCTTAGGAAGAAACTTTTTTACAGTCATAGTAACAGGGAGAGATCAGATGATAAAAATTCTGAGGAGATTGAGAACAAAAAGTTGGATTCTAGAACGACTCCTGTAACAGCAATCTTCAATTTCAATCAGTAACCACAAGATTCAACAGTGAATAAACAATGAAGAAGATCAGTGATTCGATAAATCAGCAATTGAGATTTACACTGTATGTTGTTTCAATCATAAGAAACCGGCATGCAGTTCATGATTTTTTTCACGGAACTTCAGTAATTATGTAACGCCAATCATAACCTAAAAAAAAAACAGTAAGAAAAAAGGATAAAAAAAACCTGAAAAAATAGGCGGCCATTTTCAATATTTTCCCCCTCTTTTAAAATTTTTAATTTTCTCGTTTTCTCTTCCAACTCCCCAAATCTCAAATTCTTCTTCTTGCGTAGAGTAATTGAGGTTCTGGGTTTCTCTAAAATTCTTCTTCTCTTTCGAATTAGTTCCGTAAATTCCGATTTGTTCACCCTTGTTATGGCTATTGAGAGTGAGAAACCATCGAAACGAACCACCAATCCCGGCGTTAGAATCATAGGAGGACGAATCTATGATTCTAGTAATGGCAAAACCTGTCACCAGGTTAAACAACAACAACGACACTAAGATTCTTAATTTCCGTGTTTTATAGATTTTTGTTTGTGACTATATACTTGGATTTTTTGCTTTGTAGTGTCGACAAAAGACAATGGACTTTGTTGCATCTTGCAAAGCTATGAACAAGAACAAGACATGTCCTATCAACTATTGTCATAAGTGTTTAATAAACAGGTTCGTTTTGTATCTTTTTTTTTCTTAATCTGAGATTATTATATGTTGTTTATAATGTGTTTTATTATTTGAATTCATAGGTATGGTGAGAATGCAGAGGAAGTAGCAAAGTTGGATAATTGGATATGTCCAAAGTGTAGAGACAATTGCAACTGCAGTTTCTGCATGTAAATTTCGTTTCTTTGTGATTTCGAAATTGATAAATCAATCTAAGAGACATTAAAATTTTTTTGAGGATTTTACAGGAAGAAACGAGGTTTAAATCCTACTGGGATATTAACACATAAAGCTAAAGCTAGTGGTTTATCATCAGTCTCTCAGCTTCTTGAACTTGAAGGAACTGATAAGTTTACTTATCAGAAGAAGCTAAAACTGGTATTGAAAAGAAATCACACAAATGCTGATTTTGTTGATCTTACTTATATGTCTTTTGTTATGGTTATTTGATTTAATATTTTTTATGCAGGATGATGCTTTTGTTGAATCTGTTTCTGAGACAGATGTTGAAGTAGCTGGTGAGAATTGAAGATTTATGTGTGTTTCAAAGTTGTCTTCTAAAAAGGTGAGGCTAATGATTTTTTTTTATGGTTATGAAACAGAGGTTGCTAAGGAGAATAAAAAAGTGGTGGGTAAGAACAAGAGGAAGCTGAAAGAAGAGACTCAGTTTGAAGCTGAAAGTGAGAATTAAAGGTTTGTGTATCGAAAGTTTTCTTATAAAAAGGCAAGGCTAATGATGTTTACGGTTACGAAACAGATGTTGTCAAGGAGGAGAAAAAAGTGGTGGGTAAGAACAAGAGAAAGCTGAAAAAAGAGACTCAGTTTGAAGCTGAAAGTGAGAATTGAAGATTTGTGTATCAAAAGTTGTCTTATAAAAAGGCGATGCTAATGATGTTTACGGTTATGAAACAGATGTTGTCAAGGAGGAGAAAAAAGTGGTGGGTAAGAGCAAGAGGAAGGTGAAAGAAGAGATTCAGTTTGAGGCTAAACCACAAGGTATAAGCTTGACGCATGTTTCAGGCATTGATTTAAGAAGTTGGAAATGTATGTCAGTTATTGAGTTTTGCTTAGCGTTTGGAAAGGTAATGGTTTTTGCTCTCTATAGGCTTTAGCTCGATAATTAACTAATTTTACGGTTATGAAAACAGATGTTACAAAGGAGAAGATGAAGGTGAAAGAGGAGATTCAATTTGAGGCTAAACTGCCACAAGGTTTTAGCTTGACTTCTGTTTCAGGGATTGTTATACCAACTGAAGAAGTTGGAAATGCATGTCAGTTTTTCGAGTTCTGCTTAGCCTTTGGAAAGGTAATGGTTATTCGCTCTCTGTAGCTTGATAATGAACTAATGATCTATTATTCTGATTCATTTTGATCTTTTCTGATAGGTTCTTGACTTGAAAAAGGGACAAGCTGAAAATGTTGTCCGTGAGCTGTTTTTATGTAGGCGTAACACAAGACAACAGTACTGTTTTATTATCCAGATGATGATCCAATTGTTGGATTTCATATCACAGGATAGAGAGATGTATGAGTGTTTCACATACGTATGTTTCTTTTTGTTTTTGGCTTATGTTTCTGATGGATTTGAATTTTGTTTACAGGTCTTTGTCTCTGAATGAAACTAACAGTAATTGGTTCACTGTTCTTGGAGAGTTACTATTGCGATCAGAAGTTTTAAGTGATGAGTTCCCACCTGAAACTTTTGAAGCTGAGTATGAGAAGATGGAATCATCAAGAAGGCTTAAGCTGCTCAATTTCTTGTGTGATGAATCACTTAACACATGGTCTGTGTATATTTATGTGCCAAATATCAACTTTTCTTGTAAATTATGAATCACTTAAGTTAACCTATCTGTATAAAAAATTCAGTGTAATGAGGGATTACATTAAAAGCCAATCTGAAGAGTGTGAAGAACAGAAAAAAGAAGCTAAACTGAAGGCTGCAGCTGCAAAAGAAAAGGTAACTTTTTAAAATCTGCAAGATGGTTTAAACTTTAAATTATCAACTCTTTTGCTAAACTTGTTTTGTGTTATAGGAGAAGCAGCTCAAACAGAAGATACAAAGTGATGTTGCCAAAGCCATTATGGAGAAAAAGGGAGCTCCGTTGTCTATTGAGGAACACAATTCAATTCTGTCTCAAATAAGAGCTGAAGTTAAAGAAGCTCATGACGAAATGATGGAGGCAAAGGGCGTGACATCTAGAAGTAAGTACTTGTTCTATTAACTGTCTAACAAAAGCTGTCTTATACTTATCTTCTTTAACTTGATGACATCCATTTGCAGCGATGTTTGTATATGATGCGCTTAGAACCGAGCCAATCTTGGTGGATGAGAATGGTCTTGTTCTCTGGAAATTGAAGTGCTATGAAGAAGAACCATGTTTTTTGCTTCAAGGTTTGGAATTTACTAAACTCTTTATTTATGTTTCTTATGCAAATGTGTTTAGTGATTTAATCTCAAATCTTATTAATGCACAGATTTAGGAACATTTGATGGTTTATGTCCTCCACATGAAAAATGGTTAGCTTTTAAGCCTCAGCAGAAACTTGAGATAGAGAAATATATCTCTTCCAAGAGGTAAGTCACTCTATAAAGTGTGATATTTGGATTTTGTAATGTTAAAATTAAACAAAATTTTGCTTTTTTCTTGTAGGATGAAACTAATGCAAACATGAAAGAATGCAAATCTGGAAAATAAACGTCAATGTGGAAGCATCAGAATCACCCCAGATCGGTTTGTTAGTTTTTTGGTGTATGTAATTAAAATATTATGAGAATGAGAAGAGGCCATCATGTAGTTTTGGAAAATCTGAAAAGTTTAACTCAGTTTATTTCTCTTCTCTTTTGATCTGTCTAAAATATTAATCAAGTCCTTTTGGTCTAATTTAAACCGGTTGTGGAGTACGATTTACTTGTTCTTTTGTTTCACATTCTTATTAAGTTTTATCTTGGCTATTCTGTAAATGTGGAAAGAAAATCTTAGCCTAGTTCAACATAGGTTATAAGCTAATCTTAGTTTTTGTTTTTAGTCACAAGATTCATAACTAATCTTTCTGCTATTCATAACTAATTTTTCTGCTATTCATAACATAGGTTATAAACTCAATAAGCATCTTTGCTGCTTCTGAAAGTGTCTGAAGGCTTGGGTGAATTATTAGCGAAAGATTAGTATTTTAAGTTGACTATTCATGGTTGACTTTAAGTTTATTTTTAGCCATGTTCGAGAATGTGTCCTCCCCGGCCGCCTAAGCGGTCGGCGGTTGAGCACCAATGAAATTATATGTAATCAGGTAAAAACTCGGAAATTTTTTTTATTAAACTCGGTTTTTTGTTCGTTTAAAGCTAATAATCGAATGTTTTGTGATGAATATTTATTTTCTGGGTAAAAAAATTAAGAAATATAAGGGAAAATGGTGAAGAAGATATGAAAGACATACAACGGCTATGTTTCTAGGGCTGCAGAATCGTTTTCTAAAGGAAGAAGATAAAAACGAAATGACCTAAGCCCACATACAGCGCATCAACCAGTGTACCAAACCGTGCTATTGAGTTTTCCTTCTTAATACATGATATATATACACGAAACTCGATATATATCCTTAAAAAATCTCCGATTAAATTTTCATTAAGTTATTATGCGCTAGGCGCATCTCGAGCACCAGATCAGTGCCTAGTGAAATCTTAAACATGGATTTTTAGTGATGGATTCCATGTGCCATGTGCCATGTGCCATGAACTTTCTTTTCACTACACAAAAACAGGGTTTTTGCTACTGAATGTTGCTACTGATTCTGCAGTCGCAAAATTTCCTGACTGTTTTGCTACTGATTACCGACTGTTTGACAACCATTTCTAAACAGTCGAAAAACAGTCGGTATTTCGCAACCAAATAAATCAGTCGTTAAATAGTAGGACGTTTACGTTTGTATAGTGACTATGTTATGTTTTGGACTCGGATTAAAACCCTTATTCCTTTTTTCATTCGTCACTTAGAAAATTTTTATTCCTTTTTCTCTCTGAAATGTGAAATCCTAATCGATTCTATCCTCTTCCTCTCTTCATCGATCTTTCTCTCCTCTTCCTTTCTTCATCGATCTTTCTCTCCTCTTCCTCTCTTCATCGATCTTTCTCTCCTCTTCCTCTTTTCATCGATCCGCGCTTTCTCTCCTTATTCCCCTTTCTCTGTCCAATTTGAAACCCTAATCGATTCTCTCCTCTTCCTCTCTTCATCGATCCGCGCTTTCTCTCCTTTTCCTCTTTCTCTCCTCTGTCGAATCTGCTGCAATGGGTGGAAAGAGGAAGCAAACTTTCGTCCATCCAACTAACTCCTTAGTGAGAACGCCGGCTTCTCTACCAAAAACTCGGTATGATTTTGTACCGAGAACGGCGACTGACCCACTGGTTCTCCCTAACAACCAACATCAGCCGTCGGTGAGAGACTACCCTTCTCCGAAGCAGCTTTTCTCGGCCTCAGCGGCTCCGCCATCTGGTGCATCTCCTTCGGCCTCAACGGCTCCACCATCTGCAGCGTCTGCAAATCTAGCTGCACCAACACCTCCACCTTTCAGACTATCTATGGCGGCTCAAATCGGAGGAGCTGCATCTTCTGCAACTCAACCCACTCCAACGCGTGAAGAACTTCAATCTCAACCGCCTCCAGATCGAACAGCTCAATCTCCTCACAGTTCTCAGGCACAAAATTCACACAACACAGAAGAAGAAGAAGAGTTATCTGATCTCAGAGCTCTGCCTGAACCCAATCCCTTTGAAGACCAGATGGAGGCTCTTAACTTGCTGTTTCTTGTGCCACAGCCGAAGAAAATCACTATCCATGATCCTGACCTCCTCGAGCCTGATTCAACTTGGTAAAGTCACTTTCTCTCTGTTACCTACTTTTATTTGGTTTGGATGAGATTCATGAGACATATTGTAATTAGGACAAGTATAAACATATTAGGAATTCTAGAGATATTGATGATGATGTTTTGTTCTCTAATCCATTGGTTTCGTTCTCTAATCCATTCGTTTGCTAGAGATAGTGATGATGATGATTCATATGAGTGATTCTGTAATCTCTAGCTATATTTGGTTTGGCTGATTGTAATTTACCGGTTTAGCTCAGTCCTTTGGTTCTAAAAGACAAACCGGTTTAATTGTCATTGTAATTGAATTTGCAGGATCATGAATGAAATGATTTGTTTATGTGAACTCGATTCCATGGCTGATTCTATGATTGTTGCTCAATAACAATGATTTATATCTGTGTCTTTGTAGGTTTGGTTATGACAAATCATCTCTAACCCTGAAGATTACAAAGTGTTTCACCAACAAGTTTGATGGCCCCTACTACAATTGGTCAAATGTGCCTAGAGAAAGACAAGAATGGTACTTCGTTGAATTCGCGGTAAGAATCTCTATGCTGTAACGCCAAACTTCTCTGTTTTTCTTGTATTTGCTTTAACACTGATCTTTCTCTGTTGTTTTGTAAAAAAAACTCAGATGGGATCCATCTTTAATAGGTTTGGTTCAAGAGCATTTCGAGTCTGTAATTCAACTTCGCTTGAAAGACATGGTGAGCACTGCGAGATGTACTGACGAGCAACCGAAATGGATCAATGATAAGATCTGGGCAGACATGAAAAAATATTGGAGCACTGAAGAACAAAAAGCAAAGAGTGCAACAACATTCCAGATTGTTGAATTGGGGAGACCAGTGAGCTTCGGTGAGGTGTTGATCTGAAAGCGAAGCAAGTTGCTGAGGCCTATACGAAGAAAAAGCAAGAGAAGTTGTCTGAATGTGACTCGGAAACCACAGAGCTTTCGGATGGTTGTCATCCAGTGCTATCCATAGAAGAGGATAACGAGCTCTTTATTCAGGTGAAGTGCTTCATTTATATTGTTATGTTTTGGAAATTGATTGATGATAGTGTCTGAGATTAATAGTCTTTCTTTTCTTTTTGTAGTCTACATTCACAAATGATAGAGGAGAACTATTTGGTTTTGGAAGCCTCAAGAATCTGCTCAAGAGAAAGGTACAAAACCCGGAAACCTCGGCTATTTTCCGGCAGATGCAACAACAGCTTCAAATGGCTGAAGAGAAGCTGAAGGACCAAGCTGCTCTTATTGCACAGCAAGAAGTAGAGAATGCTCGAGTTGCAGCTGCTCAAAACACCCAGACCTCCGAGCTTGCAATTGTCCACAAGTTTTTACAAACCGATGAGCAATTCCTAGCATTCCTCGCCAAAGAAACTGCTTCTGCTAATCCATAAGACACTTGTTTCTCACTTCTTTAGCTAAGTACAAATTATGTTGTCTTTTGACAACATGAACTTGTTCATTTTGTTTTAAAACATGAATATGTATGTTGGTGTGTGTTAATCCTAAGCTTTTCGTTTACTTTACATTCGTTTTTATTTTTTTTTATAGTTTCAACATTAAATTAAAATCAAAAACTACTAAATCGATGATCAGTTTAGTCGTAAATTAGTAGCTCAAGTCATAGGTAATCATTTGCAATTCAGTAGCTATATTTTACGACTGACTACCGACTGAACTTTTAGTAGTAAACATCAGTCACTATTCGGTCGCTAATCCGTCGTAATACTTTACGACTTATTAGCGACTGAATAGTGACTGATTTTATCAGTCGTGAAATCGGTCATAAATCAGTAGCAAAATTGCTACTGATTTGTTTAGCGATGAGACCTTTAACTACGACACATATCAGTCACTAATCAGTCGTAAAACTCTGTTTTGCTACTGATTTCCTACTATGTTTGCAGTAGTTAAAAGACTGTTTTCTTGTAGTGTTTGGTCCTTATTACAAAAATTGCTTGATTTGCACCTTAATGTTTGTAATGCCGTGAGAAAATACAATGGTACTTATTATTGCTATCTTTGAAATAGCTGGAACGTACATCCTTACAAGTTAAGTATTTTAATGAACATTTGGATCGTTGACTAGATTTTCCAAAGTGTCAACAAATTTATCGGTATAACCTGTTAATAATCCAGGACTAACCAAATTCTCCTTCAATATGGTGTTGTTCCTCCTCACATGGTTCCCTACCTTGCTATATTTGTTCATCAAAGACATGACTGAACCGCTCAGATTTTCTTTTAATAACCATCATGTTTCTTCTCTCTGCACCTCAACAGAGATCTCACATTCTTCCATCAACAATCTCGTGTTGAGAACTTGATCATTCAAATATGGAAGAAGATTATTTGGCAATGACTCAGTAGAGCATTGACCCGAATCCGCAATGGCTAATGGATGAGTCAGTATCAATGGTTGTTGAACTTATCCTCCCCAAACCACTCCACGACCCTTCACTCTCAGAACTTAGAACTCGGCTTGTATCTTGACTTTACCATAGCCAATTTGATCTGGTCTTGGATAAGTGGAGCATAGTTAGGAAGAGGCCTCCTTGGTACCCAATTTGGAGTCGCGGAAACTCGTCTTCCAAACCGTCTCCTCATCATATACTTCATTACTTCCCAAGAAGAAATCGATTTCTCTCCTCTCCTTCTTCTACCCATCATGTCTTTATCTCACCAGGTACGGGCTTCATTAGTGAAATGAACTGTAGCATCAAAAACCTTCCTTGACTCACTATACTTGTAGCACTCAAAGAAACGATGCATACTCCTTTTCCAAAGGAGGTAAGCTTCCAGATTAATTTTTCTGGCAAAGTCATGAGCCGTAAAATTGTGGCTTGGAACATAGGACTTGGGAACTTGGTCCTTATACTCTCTTTCATCCAAACCCATTCTTCTCCATGTTCTAACTCGCAGCGGTGGTGGAGGTCCAAACTCTTCCTCGGACAAGTCATCACGGTCTAGCTCATGCAGCGGCGGTGGAACGAGGGGGTTAGGTTGTCGAGGTGGAGTGCGGATCCGAGCTACCCTATCTCCTAGTTGCTGATGGCTAGCTGCTAGTTGCTGAAGTTGTTGTTGGATGGCGGCTAGGACATTCCCAATGTCCAGGGGTCCGGATGGGTCGGCCATTACTAGAGATGTATGGCCGTGGAACGGTATGGACCTGTGGAAGTTTGGACACTCTCAATGCACTCTTAGTTGTCATCAGTGATCTTCGATGAACTTCTAGTCAGTCTTGGTAAAAGTATGTATATCCTCGACAAAACTCGTAATTTCTCGTGTAAATTTGCACTTCCTCGGCTGAATTACGTAATTTTTCGGCAAAACTCGTAGCCGCTCTGTCAAAATTTGTAATTCTTTGGTGGCAGTATGTAAGTTCTTGGCAAAACTCATAGTCGCTTGGTCAAATTTGTAATTGCTCGGCTGCAGTATGTAAATGCTCGGCAAAACTACGTAAAGCCACAGCAAAGTACGCAGACCCTCGGCAAAATTGTGACAGTTCTGGGCAAAGTACGCAAATTCTCGGCGAAACTACGTCCATTCTCGGCAAAGTACGCAAATCCTCGGCGAAATTGCATCAATTCTCGGTAACATACGTAAATGCTCGATAGAGTATGCAAATCCTCTGCGTAATTGCGTTCATTCTCGGCAAAGTACGCAAATCCTCGGCAAAATTGCATCAATTCTCAGAAAAGTACGTAAATTCTCGATGGAGTACGCAAATCCTCAGAAACATTGCGTCAATTCTCGGCAAAGTATGTAAATTCTCGATGTAGCCTCATAAATCGTCGATGGAACTCAGAAATCTTTGATGGAAACTTATAAATCTTCGATGAAGGCACGTAATTTCTCGGTGGACCTTCAGTAAAAATGGTAAATCCCTTGGTAAAAGCTCAATATAGCTTGCCAAAAAGTTAAAACAAGTAAAGTTAAGTAAAAGTAATTAAGTAACTTAACTTGGTAAATTAAACAAAGTAAAAAAAAATGCAACGGTTATTTTTAAGAGATGAGGACAAAGCGATAATCTGTCAATGATTGAAAGTACCGCTCATAAAGCAAAGCACAAGACAAATCATTTGCTGAGGAATACTCGACCCAACAAGTCACGAAACAAGGGAAAATGAAGATGGAATCAAAACTTAAAGAATACTCGATTTGGGTTAAGGTCAAAGAGATGGAAATTGATTGAATTCACGACACTAAAGGTATGGCTCTTCTTTTGATTTGGCGAACCTTGTTGAAACCGACCCCATCTCAAGGATTCAAGAAGAGAGTGTTCTAAAGCCAATTGCTCAATAGAAACAAAAGGGAGAAAACTCTCTTAGGGTTTTAATTGAATAAAGTGGTGTCTTTACACAATGATGTGTTCAGCCTTTATATAGGCTTTTCACAAGAGATAAAAGCCCTAAACAATTTGGGCTAAAAGTAAAGTTAAAAGCCCTAAACAAAAGGGGCAAAAACAAAGACTAAAACATGGGCATTTTTATCATAAAATTAAGAAATAAAAGGAGAACGCTTATTTAGTAAGAAATTCCTTCTAAAGATAAATTCACATTTCAAATACTTAAATTAACTTAAGTATTGTGATTGAAATGTGAACACTAAATTCATTACCTCATTAAGAACCTTCTCAGAAAACTCCATAGGGATAAAACCCGAGGTAGGGAAAAAGCGCATAAATCTTTTGGCGACTTAATGAGTGTTTTCACCCTTAGGATATGGTAAAGACACTATGATAAAGATTCTCAAAGCTTATCATACCCCTAGAGCCTTCTAGAAAGGTGTTATAAGCTCTTGGGTCGTCACTTGGCATCTTCTCCTCTTAGCAAGGCTTCTTGCACATATCCGGATGCTCGGCACGGTCCATGGAATGTTAGGATCCCATCATTCCCTCCCTCTTGTAAAAGTTTTTACCTCAAAACTGGTTCAACACCTTGGTCAAAATGAAAAAAATCAGCAGCATCTACAATGGGATAATCATTCAACTTACCAAGATCAAAAGGAAAAATTAAGATCTTGAGAGATAAGGTGAGGACTTGCCCAGAAAGGCCAAACTGTTCCGTTTGTGGACTTGGGTGAAGGACAAGAAGAAGTGCCATTTCTGATACTGCTAAATGTCATTTAGCCCTCCTAAGAATGAGAGCAATAAGCAAGAAGTCGTGATCCTAATGCTTATGAGGTCAACTTGACTCGAAACGGTCGGTGGATGAAAAAATTGGACCTCGTGGAACAACTCTCAATCCAACTCGATCCGGACATATTTTGTCTCGATCAAAAACTTTCTTACATGCACGTTTTGAGTGAAGACTGAAGCTGGGGCGAAATGAACGAGTAAATTTGATACCGGTCAGCTTCTTTTCATGATTCCTGTGTCCGTGGAGCATTTCTCGGCCATCTCCATAAATATCTCGGTAATCACCTGTTTTGCTCTGATCTAAATCACTAAAATACCCCATTAACGAGTGAATCTTCAGTGGGAAGTTGTTTGCACCAGAAAATATCAACATGGACAGCTGTTCTACTTGATGCTCGGTTCCATAGGGCCATTCTCAGCCAATCCACAATAAAATTAGTTATCATAGGATCTGCCTTGACTAAAGTCTTTATCATACCCCATTGTCGAGTGAATTTTCAATGGGAGATTGTTTGCATGAGAAAAAATCGATCTTGACAACTCCTTCCCTCGATGCTCATCTCCACAGAGTACTTCATGACCATTTTCATAAGGAACTCAGTGATCACATATTCTGTTTTGATCAAAACCTCTAAAATACTCACTTTCCAAATGAATCTTCAAAGAGGTGGTGTTTGCACACGTGAGATTTGATCGTGTAAGCTTTTCCCTGTGATGGTCGTATCTGTATGGCCATTATCGGTTAACTTCACAATAAGCTTGGTTATCAGAGGTTCTTCTTCGATCAAAGCCTCTTAAATACCCTATTTATGAGTTAGTCTTCAAGCATGGTTCCTTGGTTTAAGCAGCGGGTTATTTGGAGCATGTATTTCTCAGATCCTCATGACCGGGTATGCAAGCTTCGTAATCGGCCGGCTTGGATCAGGAGGTTATGATTCCTTCCAAGTCATTGGTCTTCGTAGGAATGATTTGTTGACGAGAAATCATTCCTAGGCCTTGTGCTTGAGTGGATTGCCACTTCGGCATAAGAACTTCCACTAGTTCGGTGATTGGAGTGATGCTTGCATCATATGGAGATTCATTTCCACCCGTTGGGTTGTAACCATGATCACTTGGTTTGGGAAATTCTTTGCATCATGTCCATATCCTTGACATTGGAAGCACACAATGCCTCGACTCTTAGTGGCATTCACATATCTCTTAGCACCTTCCCTAGTAGCCTTGGTTCGCTCATTGGAACTCGGCTTGTACCTTGACTTTACCATAGCCGATTTAATTAGATCTTGGATAGGTGGAGCATAGTTAGGAAGAGGCATCCTTGCTACCCAACTTGGAGTCGCAGGAACTCGTCTTCCAAACCGTCTCCTCATCATATACTTCATTACTTCCCAAGAAGAAATCGATTCCTCTCCTCTCCTTCTTCTACCCATCATGTCTTTATCTCACCAGGTGCAGGCTTCATTAGTGAAATGAACTACAGCATAAAAAACCTTCCTTGACTCACTATACTTGTATCACTCAAAGATACGATGCATACTCCTTTTCCAAAGGAGGTAAGCTTCCGGATCAATTTTTCTGCCAAAGGCATGAGCCATAAAATTGTGGCTTTGCACATAGGACTTGGGAACTTGATCCTTATACTCTCCTTCATCCAAACCCATTCTTCTCCATGTTTTAACTCGCTGCGGTGGTGGAGGTTCAAACTCTTCCTCGGATAAGTCATCACGGTCCAGCTCATGCAGCGGCGGTGGAACGCGGGGGTTAGGTTGTCGAGGTGGAGTGCCAATCCGAGGTACCTTATCTCCTAGTTGTTGATGGCTAGCTGCTAGTTGCTGAAGTTGTTGTTGGGTGGCGGCTATCCGGGTGGATCCGCCATTACTAGAGATGTATGACCGTGGAACGGTATGGACCTATGGAAGTTCGGGCACTCTCAATGCACTCTTGGTTGTCATCAGTAATCTTCGTTGAACTTCTAATCAGTCTTGGTAAAAGTATGTAAGTCTTCGGCAAAACTCGGGTAAATTTGCATTTCTTCGGCTGAATTACGTAATTTCTTGGCAAAACTCGTAGTCGCTCTGTAAAATTTGTAATTCCTCGGTGGCAGTACGTAAATTCTTGGCAAAACTCATAGTCACTCGGTCAAATTTGCAATTGCTCGGCTGCAGTACGTAAATGCTGGCAAAACTACAAAAATCGTCGGCAAAGTACGCAGACCCTCGGCAAAATTGTGTCAATTGTCGGCAAAGTACGCAAATCCTCAGCGAAATTACGTCCTTTCTCGGCAACGTACGCAAATATCGGCGAAATTACGTCAACTCTCGGCAACGTACGTATATGCTCGATGGAGTATGCAAATCCTCAGCGAAATTATGTCAATTCTCGGAAAAGTACAAAAATTCTCGGCGAAATTGTGCCAATTCTCAGCAAAGTACGTAAATTCTCGATGGAGTACACAAATCCTCTGCAAAATTGCGTCAATTCTCGGTAACGTACGTAAAATGGTAAATCCCTTGGTAAAAGCTTAATGTACCTTGCCAAAAAGTTAAAACAAGTAAATTTAAGTAAAAGTAATTAAGTAACTTAACTTGGTAAATTAAACAAAGAAAAAAAAAATGCAACGGTTATTTTTAAGAGATGAGGACAAAGGGATAATCAGTCAATTATTGAAAGTACAGCTCATAAAGCAAAGCATAAGACAAAACATTTGCTGAGGAATACTCGACCCAACAAGTCACGGAACAAGGGAAAATGAAGATGGAACCAAAACTCAAAGAATACTCGATTTGGGTTAAGGTCAAAGAGATGGAAATTGATTGAATTCACAACACACAAGGTATGGCTCTTTTTTGATTTGGCGAGCCTTGTTGAAATCGAGCCCAGCTCAAGGATTCAAGAAGGAAGTGTTCTAGAGCCTAATGCTCAATAGAAACAAAAGGGAAAAAACTCTCTTAGGGTTTTAATTCAATAAAGTGGTGTCTTTACACAATGATGAGTTCAGCCTTTATATAGGCTTTTCACAAGAGACAAAAGCCCTAAAAATATGGGCTAAAAGTAAAAGAAGGATTTATCAAGTGCCCGAAAAATTCGACAAACATGTGTGTTGGTGATTTGATGAATGGAAGTCATACTGATTGAAATAGAGATACACTAGCAGCTACAGTAGTTGCAGAAGATATCCCACACATTTTACAACTACGCCTAAGTTCTAAGTTGGAGGTTGACCTTTTGGGATGGAACTATACTAAATCTGGATTATACACGGTGAAGTCGGGATATTGGTTAGCAACACATCATCCAGAATATGAAAATGAAGCTATACCACTGGAAGGATCGACTGTACTTAAAGAAGCTATCTGGGAAATGAAAACAGCCCCAAAGCTTAAACATTTTCTATGGCGGATGCTTTCAAATGCAATGGCAGTCGGATCCATTCAGGTATAGAGGTAAAATCACAGATTCTCAATGTCGAAGATGTTGTGAGGCAGAAGAAACAGTGGAGCATCTGTTTTTTAGTTGTCGGTAGGCCAAAGCAATTTAGATAGGTACAGACATTCCTTATTCAATAATAGCAGATAATACAAGCTCTTTTGAGTTTAAATTTAAAGCTATTATTGAATGTCATAATAATCGAGATTTAGCTCCATTGACAAGACAATTACTTCTCTAGACACTTTGGAGAATTTGGAAAAGCCGTAACCTTCTAGTTTAGAAAAAAAAAAGCAGTGAATGGCAGGAGGATATACGGAAAGCTATTATGGAGGCAAAGGAATGGACAACTTGTTGGCATGAAGAATAACAAATGGTGAATTGAGCCAGACAAACTCAACAAGGAAACATTCCACATGGTCCAAACCAAAAGAAGGATTTATCAAGTGTAACTATGATTGTTGCTTGGTCAACAATAGAATCCCATTAAAAACGGCGTGGATTATGAGAGATTCAGATAGGTTTTATCTTGAAGCTGGAAAGAGTGAAGGCAATATTTTTCAAACAGCACTGGAAGCAGAACTTCAAGGATTGCTAATATCAATGCAACAAGCTTGGATTCGAGGCTACATAAAGGTTATATTTGAAGGTGATAACCAGAAGGTGTACTATTATCTCACTGAAACTCAACAAAACTTCAAACTACACAATTGGATAAGAGAAATCAAAGAGTGGAAACAGAGGTTTGAATCATCAGAAGTTATATAGATAAACAGAGCAAGTAACAAAGCAGTTGACTGTTTGGTTAAATAACCTATGATTAACAACCTGAAATTTGTTTTTCATTTCTATGTTCCTGCTTGTATTGTTCATATCCTCCATGAGGATTACTCTTCTTCAATTTAATGAAATAGCAGATGTTAAAAAAAAACTATATATTTCAAAAAATCTTATTATATAAAGGAGAATGATTCAAAGTTGTTAATTCCCCTGATTGTGACACATGTCAATATAAATGATCAGATTTTAATACGTTTTTAATTAAAGAAAAGCATAGATTATCAAGGAAAAAAATAAATTATTATCAGAAAAATATATATAATCCTAAAAAGTAACAAAAAAGGAATAAAACCTAAATATAATTATCTTATTATAAAGTTAGTTCATAATCCTAAAAGGTAATAAAAAAGAATAAAACCATCTTATTATATAAAAAAAAATGATTCAAAATTAATAACTCGCCTGATCATTACACGTGTCAATTAAAACGATCAGATTTTAAAACGTGTTTAATTAAATAAAATCATATATTACTAGGAAATGTTTTTTTTTTAAAGGAATACAATACTAAAAGAAAAAAATGAAATTCTAATATTCCATCTCTATAGTTATTAAGTAAAAAAAAAAAATTGGTTGAACTCACAAAAGCTCGACACGTGTCAAAATTATAATTGATAAGATCATCTCACGTGTTGGTTGATAGATAAGATTATGGCATCTGTCAAATTTTTATTTTTCTTAATTAAAAAAGAAAACAAACAAAAAACAAAAACTTAAAAATATATAAATTTTTATTTACCATTTTTCTAAAATATGTTAAATATTATTACTTTAATAAAAATATTATTTTCAAATTTATATTTTTAAATTTTCAAATTATTTAAACTCCTATAAAAATATTTCACACACTTCTAATATTTAAATATTGGTTAAGTGTCAAATAAATTATACAGTAAATTGATTGGAATAACCGATTAACCCATGAATCTATCATGTTTAATAGATCAAATTAAGACATACATCTAATAGTTTCATAAATCAAAGGGTTAAATAGATAGACTCATGAATATATAGTTTTTTTTGTTATAATAGCTTATCATCACAAAATAATAATAATGAACTAATTGTAAGAAATTCAATAAATTACATAATCATATTTTTTACAAAAAAATAAAAAAAAGATTTTTAGTGAGAAATATGTATTTTGCATATTTTGGAGTGGTTAAAATGCACTCCTTCAAGTGATAGATGCCTCTTTTGTACATGTTTTATTTTTCATTTGGGCACTACGGAGATCCACTCTGAAAAAATTGTTTTCGCCAAAGCTAATTATCATAGTCAAATATGGATCCGGAGAAGGGAAGAAGACGCTGAGACTTATGTTTGAAGCTGAAGATAGTGGTAGATGAAAATCAGGTAACAGAAAAGAAAAGAAATCGTGGAAACAAAACATCCTTAGGTATAGAGATAGAGAAAAAAATAACAAATCGAGAGATGGTGACTTAATGGTTAAGTAAGAGGATGTTGTCAGAAAAAGACAAGAGACGAGAAATAACAATGAAATTGCTATATAAGAATTTAAATTACTTTATTTATGTTGAAAAATAAATTTATGTATATAACCATCTTCTTTAATGCAGCATGCTTTATAATTTTTTTCTCAAAAATATCTAAGATATATTTCATTAACAACAAATTTTAAAATTAATGTTTTTGTTTAAAGTTAATTTATTTTAAAATTTAGAAACCCGTTGTGACATATGTCAATTTAAACAATCAGATTTTGACACGTTTTTAATTAAATAAAATGATAGATTATCAAGGAAAATAGTAAATTATTATCAGAAAAAAACATATACAATCCTAAAAAGAATAAAATAGATAATAAAAAAAATGAAGAAAATTTTCCTCACTTTTTAAATTAAATAAAACCATAGGTTATAAAAAAAGAAAATTAAATTAAACTAAATTAAAAATGTCTTTAATTAAATTAAAATTATATTTTAAGAAAATTTTAAAGTTATTTCCTAATCGTAAAAAATAACAAAAAAAGGAATAAAACTATCTTATTATATAAAGAAGAATTATTCAAAATTAGTAACTGGCCTGATTGTGACACATGTCAATTAAAACGAACAGATTTCGATACATGTTTAATTAAATAAAATCATAGATTATCAGAATGTTTTTTTAAAAGGAATACAATACTAAGAAAAAAATAGAATTCTAATATTCCATCTCTATAGTTATTAAGTAAAAAAAACTTGGTTGAACTCACGAAAGCTCTACACTTGTCAAAATAATAATTCATAAGATCATGCCACGTGTTGGTTGATAGATAAGATTATGGCACGTGTAAAATTTTTGTTTTCCTTAATTAAAAAAGAAAACCAACAAAAAACAAATACTAAAAATATTTACCATTTTTCTTAAATATGTTAAATATTATCACTTCAATAAAAATATTATTTTCAAATTTATATTTAGATTTTCAGATTATTTAAACTCATATAAAAATATTTCACACGCTTCTAATATTTGAATATTGGTTAAGTGTCAAATAAATTATACAGTAAATTGATTAGATTAACCGATTAACCCATGAATCTATCATTTTTAATAGATCAAATTAAGACATAAATCTAATAGTTTCATGAATCAAAGTGTTAAATAGATAGACTAATGAATATATAGTTTTTTTTGTTCTTGTAATAGCTTATCATCACAAAATAATAATAATTAATTAATTGTATGAAATTTAATAAATTACATAATCACAATTTTTACAAAAAATTAAAAAATAAATTTTTAGTAAGAAATATGTATTTTGCATATTTTGGAGTGGTTAAAATGCACTCTTTCAAGTGATAGATGCCTCCTTTGTGCATGTTTTTTTTGGGCACTACGGAGATCCACTCTGAATAAATTGGTTTCGCTGAAGGTAATTATCATACTCAAATATGGATCCGGAGAAGGAAAAAAGGCGGTGAGACTTATGTTTGAAGCTGAAGATGGTGATAGATGGAAATCAGGTAACGAAAAAGAAAATAAATCGTGAAAACCAAACATCATTAGGTATAGAGCTAGAGAAAAGAATAAAAAATTGAGAGATGGCGACTTAACGGTTGAGTAAGAGTATGTTGTCAGAAAAGGCCAAGAGACGAGAAATAACAATGAAATTGCTATATAGGAATTTAATTTACTTTATTTCTGTTGAAAAATAAATTTATGTATATAACCATCTTCTTTAATGAAGCATGCTTTATAATTTTTTTCTCAAAAATGTTTTAAGATATATTTTATTAACAACAAAAAATTCATGTTTTTTTTTAAATTTAATTTATTTTAAAATTTAGAAACCTGTCCATCAGACGGATCGTAATCTGGTACATATATATAGGACTAAAATTTAGTGAGAATTTAACTACACTCCACAAAACACTCGAAGTATCCTACCTTTTTGAAATATATAGTTTAAAAAAATCAATTTATTGTTCAACTATTTTTTATTTGGTTGAAAAACACAATATAATTTTTTTTTTATCATATTTTCTGTTTCTCTAAATTTAAGTTATGTATATATATATATATATATACATATATATATATATATACATAAATATTCAAAAATCTGGTTCGACCTGTTAAACCGGTCAGATTAGTCACCTAGTGATGATGAGGAGTCGGTATCCGGTCCATTTTTTAAAACATTTAATGAATCTGTAATTAGTTAATCTATTATTTATCCCGCCAAACAAAAGTCTGGTTCATAGTTAACTTCACTAAACAAAATGCACATAGCTTCAAAATATTAACAAGTCTTTGTGAATATTAAACCCAAAAAAAGAAGCAAGAAGACAACTAGTAACTATAAACGTTATGTCTTATTGAATATAGAGAGAGCACTATACAACTATATATGTACGAGATAGTGAAGCTTCTAGATACAGAGCATCCATAAGAAATACAGTGAGAATATTGAGAGACTAATGAGAGGAGAACATTGAGTCCATAGTGAGCAGATCTTCTGTTTCCTTATCAGGAACTTCTCCTAGGCACAGCAAGAGCCTTAAACGGATGCTTCATGACAACAGTGAACTCAAACTTCTCCGTCAAGTCAACTTCATGACCTTCCACCTCCTTCCACTCAAACTCCTTCACCATATTAGCCACATAGTACTCGAGATGCAACATGGCCAGTCCAATCCCAGGACAAATCCTTCTTCCCGCTCCAAACGGCATCATCTTGATCCCTCTACTTCCAGTTATGTCCACCACTTCTTCATTTCCAATGAATCTCTCCGGCTTAAACGCCATTGGTTCTTCCCACACCATTGGATCCCTTCCTATCTCCGCCACCATAAAGTTAATCGTCCCTTTCTTCGGGACCTTATACCCTCCCAACACAGTGTCTTCTGTGACACTGTGGTTCACCACGAAGTGTCCCGGAGGATGCCTCCGGAGACCTTCTAACACAACCGCTTTCAGATATGGCATCTTCTGAACATCTTCTTCCTCCACCTCCTTTGTTTCTTCTCCAAGGACGCTTTTAATCTCCTCGTATAATCTCTCTTGGATTTCTTGATTCTTTACCAGATTCGCCATGATCCATTGCAGCGCCGTGGCTGCTGTGTCAGTCCCACCATTAAGAAATTCCGAACACAAGCTCACGATTTCATCCTCGTTTAGCTTCCTCTTTTCATCAGGTAGCTCCAAATCAAGCAAAGTATCAACATATGATTGCACATAGACATTGTCTTTGTTTTCTTTCTTCCTCTCTCTAACGATCTTCCTCCGCGCATGGATCAATGGAAGCAAAACGTCATGCTGCTCTTTCCGCATCTGGAGAAACTCTTCCCATTTCTTTCGAAAAATCCATTTAGTGAACTTAGGCCATAGGTTTAAGATATTGAATCTAGAGAACCTAAAACGTTGTCGTCTCTGAACAAACTCCACCTGTTTGATTTGCTTCTCATCAAGCTTATCTCCAAAACACATAAATACAAGAAGCGCAAATATGGCGTAGTGAAGATGATCAACGATAACAATAGGTTCTTCGCTACGCAGTCGATCAAAAAGGATATCAAGAACCCAATGCCGTGCATGAGAATAAGATCTCACGCGCGAAGGATGGAGAATCTCAGAAATGAGGTTTCGACGGAGAATTCGCCACGTGGCTCCGTATGATCCAGAGCTGATGTTGTGTTGGTTACTAGTAACGATCTTACTGGTTAGAGCCGGTGGTGGACGATCAGCGAAAATGGCGCTGTTCTGAATAAGAGCTTGGTGAGCAAGGGAATGATCGGCCACGAAGATGGAGGGGCGGGAAGTGACGTGGATAGTGATGATAGGACCGAGTCGCTGGTGGACGGAGCAGAGATAAGAGCTGAAACCACCTAAGTCATACCAGAGCCACCGGAGAGTTCCGAGGAAAGGGAAGAAGTTAGGATCAGGAGGTAACGGAAGAGAGGAGGAGTCACGGCGGCGAATGAGGAGATGGAGAAGGAGATAGATTGAGAGAGAGGCGAAGATGAGTAACCATATCTCCATTTTTTTGTGTGGATTCTGTCTCTACACTGTACTTTCTTTTTCCCTCTCTTCGTGTGTATAAATATATACATACGTATACACGTGTTAAAGCCAAATTCGTGTGGTAACGTTTCTTTACGTCATTATCGATTGCGTATGTTACTTATTTTCGACTTTACTTTTTTTTTTCCCTCTATTCGTATGTGTTTATATTATATATATATAAATATGTATACACGTGTGTGGATATTCTTGTGGTAACGTTTATTTATGACATCATCGATTGCGGGATGGTACTTACTCGTGACTCTCGTCTTGTCACTTGCTGAAAATCTCCTCCTACGGGAAATATGAAGAGTTTAGTCCAAAATAGGATCAATGTTTTTTTTTGGGGGGGAAACTTTGTCATTTTAAAAGTTGATGAATACAAAAAAATGAGGTGAATTGTAAGTGTAAGCTTCTTCAAGTCACGATTTGTGGGAACAAAAAGCAATATGTCTGTTTCACAAACATTGCATCAAGTCAACTAGAAGATAACGTCGACTAAAGTTGACGTGGAATTGGCGAGCAAGGATTATAATGACGTGGATCATTTAATAACTGATAAAGACTCGAGATGCAGAGGATCAAGCAGTTTGGAAAGTAAAAATATATGGAATATATATTAAAGATTTTGAGGGTTCTGAATCAAGTCACGGTAACCTAGAATCAGGCTTGATCCTTGAGTATAAATTGGAGTCAAGGTCTGAGTTTTGAGGTTAGCAGTTCTGAGAAAAAAAAAGTAGGGTTCAGGCTTTTTCTTGTTTGAAAGAGTAGTGTTTTACTCTATTGCGGGATTAGAAATTGTAGATCTTAGATCAAGAAGGATAGTTCTTAAGTCTTTCTAAAACCATCAAGAGTGTGTAATCATCTTGAGAGATATCTAATAAATATTGAAACTGAGTGTTTCGTGTTTCAACAACTATTCTCATGTTTCAACAACTATTCTCGTGTTATCGAGGTTCATAGGTAATTTCATTTGGTATCAGAGCAGACATCTGAACTGAGTTGTTTGTACTCAATAACATTTGAAGATCTTGTGACAGAAGATGGATTCAACATGAGAGCTAGTGGCGATTAAAAAGCACATCATATTGGATGACACGAACTATGGGCATTAGAAGATGAAAATGTGATATGCTATACAGAGTATTGACGAGGATGCTTGGACAACTGTCGAGGATGGTTAGGATGAACCAATTGCTAAGAGAGCAGTTGGTAAAGATGTTCCAAAGAAGAAGGAGCTGTGGACTGATGAAGAGAAGAAGATGTCCAAAATGAACTCTAGGGCAATATCTTTAATTCACAGTTCTATCAACAATGACCAGTTCAAGCAAATTCAAGATCATAATGAAAAGGCAGCATGGGACACGTTACAACTGTATTATGAAGGTACTACCAATGTTTGTAGAAGTTGTTTAGATGCACTTGCTTCTAAGTTTGAAAACCTGCGTATGGAAGAATATGAAAATGTGACTGCTTTCAGCTCCAAGATTAGTGCTATTGCAAGTAAGGCAAATGTTATTGGTAAGAAATACAAGGACAAGAAGCTAGTCAAGAAATTTCTGAGATGTCTACCAACGAAGTATGAAGGTCATTTCTTTGCTATGAATGTCGAGTTAAATACTGATACCATGACTTTTGGAGAGGTGGTATGAATGATTAAAGCTCATGAGATGAATCTAGAGAGGAGAACACCTACACCAAATGCTTAGAGAGGTATTGTATTATCAGCTTCAACGTCAGAGGACAAGCTTAAAATTCAGAAATTGGAGAGCACCATAGTTTAATAGGGAATAAATTTGATCGAACCATGAGAAGGTTTGATCGTGGCAATAGAAGACCCTTTTGCAAAGATTCCCAGCAGGACCGGATAAATCTACACGCATATCAGATCAGAATGTCATGAATGTCAAAGTTTTGGGCATTTTAAAGCTGATTGTCCTATAATTAAGAAGAAAGAAGCTCAATGTTTCGAATGCAAAGATTATGGACACACACAAGCTGATTCCGTGACAAGCCAAAATGGCAAAAGTAAGTCATACATTGGTTTCAATGATAGTGATTTCGAAAGTGAGTCCGATCAAGGTGATGTTATTGGCTATAGTGCTATTACGGGTTATTGTTCTTTTCCTATCATGGTTATTTCAGAGGACTCTTCTGAGAGTGAATCTGATGATAAAGCCTCAGATTTTTAAGAAGAGTTTAAGTCCCTATACGAGAACTGGAAGAAGGCAAGTCAAGAAAATGTGCTGCTATTCAGGGAAAAGATTGTGCTCAAGGACTTCAATGACAAACTCAAGAAAGAACTTAATGAAGAAGTTTTAAAGAGGGGAATATTAAGTCGAATAAACCACAAAAAGAATGATGATGCTGAACAGTGAACCAAGGACCTGAACAAGATCTTAACCATATGACACCATATTCGTCAAATGGAACAACACAGAGGTTATTCCAACAAATTCGCAGAAAATCAAAACTGAAAGAAGAAATCTACATGGGTGCTACAACTACGAAAAAAATGGGGCACATCAAGAGGTACTCATAAAATTTTAAAGCCAAAGTGAAGAGATTGATGAATCAACAAAGGTATTACCCATACTATAATGATTCTTCACGTGTTTGGGTGAGAAAATCAGATCTTTATCAAAAACATGTTGTTGCTTACACTTCAATGAGCTCAGTTGAGAGTCAATCATGGTATTTTGATAATGGATGTTCCAAGCATATGACTGGTGATCTAAAAGTTTTGGGAGATTACATTAAGGTGAAGGAAATCAAAGTGATTTTTGGTGGAGGTGAAGAAGGAAAAATCAAAGGGAGAGGAAACCTTAAAGAACCAGATGTACCAGAGCTGAAGAATGTATAATATGTTCATGTACTTTCAGCGAATTTGATTAGTGTGAGCCAGCTTTGTGATGTGGGATTAACTGTGATATTCAACAAAGTTAAATGTTGGGTGTTCAATGAACAAGGTCAAGTAGTTCTCTTTAAGATAAGAATAGGAAACAATTGCTACATGTGGGATGAATCTCAAGCATGCATGCAGGATGTAAAAGATGAAAAAACACTGTGGAATCAGTATTTGAGAAGTTTTAGTGGCAACAACATCACAAGAATCATCAATCAAGAAGGGCTTAAGGTTATTTCAGAGCTAAAGCAAATGGACAAGATGATGATGGGGAGAAACATCAGAGATCCCATGGATTTTTAAGTGAGGTGGTTGGGTGATGGAACTTTTGTTGTTCAAAACTCGTATGTTAGAAACCCGTTGGAACATGTTGGGACATGTTCCAGCGAGTGTGCAAGACCTGCAATAAGCACTACACTAAAGTTGGTGAATGAGGAAGCAAGCTTAAGATTAGCCACTTGGTAGCATTAGAACGAATGACCCAGTATGTATGAAAAATATTGAAACTCAAGAATGATGGCTCAACATACACTTATCAAACGTTTGTTGATATTGGTGATATGGATAAAGAGAATCAAGAAGCAAGATGGTGAGTCTCTGTCATTACAAGAATTTAAGCAACTGCTATCAACACTGTAGTTGTACAAGTGTTTTTTGACTGAAGTATGCCAATCAAGCTGGGGAAGATTATTGAAGGGGCATGGTTCAAGGATTTCAAATTGAAGACTTCGAGTCGAAGAGAAAGGTTTCAGATTATGGAAGAGAAGCATAGATTCTTGTTGGAATATTTACATTCTTACCTTCGTCGAGTATAAGATGCGCTTATTCTTTGTGAATAAATTATGTCTTATTACAAGAAAGCTTGATTTGACAAACAAAGAAGAGAAAACCAAAGTTTCCTAGACCTGGAACAACGTGAAAGCTGTTCCAACAAGTGACGATGGCATCAAACTATGGTATGATTTCTCCTGACTTCATGCTTGTTAAATGTGATAACAAAAGTGCCATTGATATACCAAAATATACAATGAAATACTAAAACAAAAGCACATAGCTATTAAACATCGTTTTTTTAGGGACCTAGTTGAAAAGAAAGAAGTGGTGATAGAACATGTGCCTATAGAACTTCAACTTGTTGATATTTTCACAAAACTCTTGGATCATAGCTTGTTTATCAACTTGCAAAAATCCTTGGGCGTGTGTGCTCTGTAATGTTATTTGTTTATGAGTGATAGCACAAAGACATGGGTTGAAGTACAATGCACGGATTGTTGTTTTCTAACTTGTTTTTGTCACTAAAAAGGGCTGAAAAGATGAGTTTACCAAAACTTCTTGCTGATAAGTTTACTCTGAGAAAGAGCTACCCTCCATGCCTTCAAGCAGCTTAGTCAGTCAATTACTTACAAGTTCGGATTTGAAAGGAGATGAGGGAAGGGATAAAATACAAAAAGGAGCAGTAAGACACACCTTATCTTATAGAGATGAAGCATGTGCTTATCTAACTTATCTAAGGTGTAGAAAAATGAGAAATCATGTCTAGGGGAGAAGAAAACAAAAAAGGGTTCAAAACTTAAAATAACACCGTGTTCCTTCTGATGCAGAAATGAGCAGTAAGAAGCATCGCACAAAGTAAGGCACACTCGCACATCTATCTCAAATGTTCACAAGTGTGAGTGTCCTAACTTTTGATGATCGTAAAGCTTGAGTCTTGCTTTCATGTTCTGGTACACTCCTAGATACAATTTGGAACTTGCTAGCTCTTGAGAGCATGTAGCTGTGAAGACTACTCTTAGTGAATCAAAATCAACACGTGTGAAAACTCCTCAAAACTGAAAAATACCTACCGTGGTTGGAACGGCAAGTAGAGTGTTCCCACAACCCTTCACAAAAGTTCGATTAGATCATTGTGCTTTCAGCTTTGGATTCAGGCTCTATGTTGAACTCTGATGCAAAAGACGCTGAAAGGTTGTGCACATACTCAAGGTGAAGCATGTATAGAGTGAAAAGAGGGTTCCAAAAATTTGAGTTGATATCGAAAGGTACATTGTGAGTGAATCACATTATTTTCTCTTTGATCACTCTTTCTTCAAATGTCCTAGATGATCTGATTTAAATTATGTGTTGAGATTGAGTGAATTACATGAATGGATTAGATATTGTGTGCACTGATTTGTGATTTTGAGTTTTTGTTGTGTCAACAAGTAGGTATGCAATTTGGGCTTCCAACTTTGGAAAGATTGTCAATGACATTGTTGAGAATGCAGCTGCGAATTCTGAGTCTACACTCTACATATAGAATTCCTCTATTGCCTACTCTAATATATAGGGTGCTAAGTTTCCAAAGAGAATAGGACAAGGCATTGTGAAAAGAAGATCAGGAGATCATGAGTTTGAAACCTCACTTGGCTCTGACATTAACCTTGATGTGCCTATGTTGCTGGACGTTGTCACTTGGTTTGAAAGTGAGTGTGCTTCTTCCTCCTTTTTTACATTGTATAGGCAACTATGTATTTTAGATAGGTCTTTAATTGAATTGTGGCACTCAAGCATGGGGAGAGTATGGTATTTCTTTATGATAGGTTTAGGGGGAGCTAAGTTTTGGGGTAATGTTAGGTTCTAGGGGAGTTTTATGTTGCTTTCTGATATGAAAATGATTTCGGTTTCACTTTGGAGTGTACTTGACTCGTATTGCTTTGAGAATTGTGTTTATTTCTAGACTCAGTTTAAGTTAATGATTGTTCAAGTATTTTTTTGAAAATCAGTTTGTCTAGTCTTGACTCAATTACACTGTGATGTGATAAATTATGCTTGTTTGGAGTTTGGGTGGTTGCTGTTTTGACAGGGAATGGTTGAGGTGACAAATTCAATAAAAAGGAGGAGATTGTAAGTGTAAGCTTCTTCAGGTCTTGACTTGTGGGAACAAGGAGCAATATGTCTGTCTCAGAATCATTCATCAAGTCAACTAGAAGATGACATGGACTAAAGCTGACCTGGAATTGGCAAGCAAAGATTAATAACGTGGATCATTTAACAACTGATAAAGACTCGATATGTAGTATGTTTATACTGGATCTCAAACCGAGGATCCATTACTTGGAGAATACAGACATGTGTCCACCACGTCACCATGATAAAGAAAAAACGGTTCAGACCAAAGGGATTATGTCTGGGAAACTGCCAAAGAGTCCGTAGGAATGAAGTGGGGGTTCGCGGAGCAATGAACATCTAGCTATTTAAAGGAATAGAGGCTCAGAGAAAACCCTATCAAATTCAAAAGTCAATACATTATGACAATTAAATCAGAATCAAAACCGACACATTAAAAGAGAATCATAGAATTAGTTAGCAACATTTAAATCACTATTATGTATAAATATAGTCTCCTAATGCCTTGTAAAGGGGGTTGCTTTTCAATCATTCTGAGAAATAATACACATTTTTTACATATTCAATTTTAGCAATACAATTTCTTTTACAAGTTTATTTTATACTTTTGAGTGTTGATCCAATATTCACATTTTGGTGCCCTCTGTGGGGATTCTTTGGATATAAAGTAACCAAGCGTGGAATCGAGGTGAATTCCAATCAAATTAACGCATTTCTAACAATGTCATCGCCTCGAAATTACAAGAAATTACAACATTTAACCGGACGAATTACGACATTAAACAGATTTATATCCCGGTCAATGGATAAATGTCTCCCCTTATATCAATTGTTAAAATGAAACAAATAGTTCGAGAGGAATGATAACTGCGAGGAAGCTTTCAAGGAGCTCAAAACTTATTTAATGACTCCACCAATCCTGTCCAAACCTGAGGTGGATGAAAGATTATATCTGTGTATTTCTGTTTCCAAAGATGATGTAAGAAGCCAAGTTACTATATAAGCAAAAGCTTAACAGGTCCGGAAACTCGTTACAGGATGATAGAAAAACTAGCATTGGTGGTAGTAACATCAGGTTGGAAGTTGAGACCTTATTTCCAATCCCATCCAGTGGAGGTACTCACATTGCAACCACTGCAAACCATTATGCACGGACCGAGTCAGTCGGGGCGTTTGGCAAAGTGGGCAATCGAACTTAGTGAGTACGATATCGAGTACAAGAGTCGGACCAGTGCAAAAGCTCAGCTGTTGGCAAATTTTTTGACCGAACTTCCGACAAACAAAATTACCATGGAGGAAGAAAACAAGACATGGAAGTTTTATGTAGATGGATCTTCGTCCAAACAAGAGTGTGGTGTGGGCATTCAGCTCAAGACACCTACGTTAGAAATCATCGAGCAATCATTCTGCTTGTTATTCCCGGCATCAAACAATGTTATATGATTCTGGAGAGCTCTAAGGACCTGGAGCATGGAGCATTGATGGGAAATGAAGTAATGGAAAAGCACAGAGCTAAAGGAGCATGGAAAGCACTTATTGGACCCAAGACTTGCTCTCGAACAATGAAATATCACCAAGATTTTAGAGTCTTGGTCTGCCAAGCAATGATGACTCAAGAGGATCACTTGAGCTATAAAGATGATACCAAGACTTCTCTGGTCAAGGTTCATGCACAAGGAGCTTGGCAAGTGACCATGAAACACACTAACACTCTTTTTCCCTTACTCTTCGGTTTTTTCCCAAGTGGTTTTCCGAGAGAAGGTTTTTAACGAGTTTTGTAGGTTTCATGTCACACCTTTGTCACCTGCTGAGACTGATCCATCTAGGCCCATTTAGAAGACGTTATGGGCGTCACCTATCTTTTATCTTTCTAACTTATTTTGAATTCAAATTTTCTTTTAATGTTGCATGGTACGAGTGTTGCTTACCGAGGCATGTCTCATAAACACACACTCTTTATTTCGTCTCCTCTCTCTAACCTGGCCTCCTTCTCTTTATATTGAGGCTGAGACTCCATTGTACTCTCATCTATCTTTTTATTCTAAAACCTTTTCAGTTAGATCATTGAACCATTTTCGTTTGTCGAATCTGAATATCTTAGACTTATCACATCGCTTTTCTGCGGCTTTGTGTGGCGTCATTCGATCCATTCTCTCTTGTTCTTTGCTTGTGTGTCGAGCCTAGTCCAAGATCCACCCCGTGACTTGTCTCTGGTGTGATTGGGAGTGCGACATCCACCGGATTCACATCACAATGAGGCTGAATACAAAGCATTGATCGCTAGACTTCGCCTCACCAACAAAATAGGAGTACAAGAAGTAATCACATATTGTAATTTTCAGCTCGTCATTAATCAATTTAATAGAGACTACGAAGCTACGGATTCACGGATAGAGGCATACCTCACAGTCATCAAATGCTTAGCTCAAAAATTCAAGAAGTTCGAACTAGTGAGAATCCCCCGAGGAAAAAGAGTTCGGTGGACACGCAGGCAGCACTAGCATCTACCTCGGAGCCTGACTTGAAAAAGTAATTCTGGTGGAATGCATCTCAAGGTGAAGTATACCATTCCTGATGAAGCAATGGTGGTAACAAGATCACAAAAGCGATCACAAGGTCAAAGGGAAACTCCAGTTAAAAGTTCATCTGGGGATAAGAGACAATCGAGAAAAAGAAAGAGTAAACTGACGGACCTGACTCAACAACTAAGTCTGAGTACGATTTCGGAGGCTGAAGACCCAATAAAGAGGCCCCGGAAATTGAGGTTGCACCTGAGGAGCTTCAAGTAAGAAGTGTCCAGCAAAATGTAAGTCCGAGGTTGAGAACCGCAAACTGGAGCTAGAACTAAAGCGAGAAGAAACTGAACCAAATGAGACTTCAGAGCTCGATACAAAATCTATCCCTGATTTTAGGGGCCCACATTATAAGAACTCTTATAGGTGGGTGATCTCATCTTACGACGAGTGTTCGAGAATACAAAAGAGGATGGAGCCAGAAAACTTGGAGTCAACTGGGAAGGTCCCTATCAAGTAATGGAGGTAGTTCACAATGGTGTCTACTGGTTGGCGGACCAAAAAAGAACCCCAGTTCGGAGACCTTGGAATATTCTCAATTTAAAAAAGTTTTATGTCTAAACAACATCAGAATTTCATGTACCATGAGCCACAATTGGCTTGATCCCAACTTGGGTACGTAGACAGCTTGTTAACACGGGTACATCTATTAAAATAAATAAAAAATATTTTATTCAAGTTAAAGTTTATTCGAAGAAAGGAAGGGCTTGGGGCATGAGCAAGCAAAGGGAAACAAGCCTGGACTCGAGCGCATAAATTGGAAAAGCAAGATAGGACAAAGAACTAGCCGAATGCTACGAATAACAAGTCAATACTTGTCACAAAACAATTAAGCCCCTTGAACTGCAAGATCAATGATTCCCCGTATGCACGGAGAGATATAGTGTCTGAAGTCTTCAAAGCCAAGCACAATCCAATCGGAGAGGTGTGCCTTAAGCACACAAATCTCATGGGATATTCAGAGAATTTGTTTCTCCATTTCGTGAACCCTCTTTTTGAGCACATCTCTTTCACAATCAAGCTCCGTGTACTTAACAACAAGCTGAAAGGGACACAGTCTAGGGATTTCAAAGGAAGTACAACATGGGGGGGGGAACTAAATGACTAATCCAAAGAACTTACCTACTCCATGAATTTCATGACAACTTTCTGATCACGAAAAGACAACCGTTCGATTAATCTATAGGGAATTATCACCGAGGTTCCCCAAACTATAGGATGAAGATTAGGGTCAACTGCAGCATTAAGAGCGGGAGTACGGTCCTTGTAGGCACAAACAACCATCGCCAAAGCAGGAGAATCTGTTGGAATGTGTTTGACACAACGGGAGCTTGACACATTGGGAATGAGTTGGAAGTGATGGAAGATAAGACTTCAATCTGTACCATATACACCCAAGTAATCGGGTGATCTGTGTGGATACTATTTTCTACAAATCAGTTTGAGATTGATTTTCTTTCCATTCGACACTTAATTCATTATACGGATCTCGAAGATAGGGAAATTCGAATTTTACCCATATGGAGATAATGACATTTAATGATGGATATGCGTGACTAAGAAGATATCTAAAAGCATTAAAGAAGCATACTTTAAAAAAAAAACAAAGTTTGGTGATGGGTACAAATGGGCCTGAGACCCATGAAACAGAAAATTAAAAGAAGTTGGCTACATTTGAGGTTTTGGGCTCGGAAACAGACATTGTCGGAAACGAAATACTCTCTCGCTTCAGCTTTTGGCTTCTTCTTCGGTTCAGTGACCAAACCCCCTATGTGACTCTTGATATAAGCACGTAGACAATCAGAAATCAGAGTGATTGATTCAAGACCACATTTCTTCCATTCAAGAGGATCGGATTCCAGATGCCGGATTTTCCTTTCCGACTTCTGGATTCGTCTCTCGAGGGCCTTCCGTTTAAGGCCAAGATATTGGTGTTCCACACACTCAAAATGGTGCCTGATTGCCAGCTGTATATACAAAAAGGGGAAATAATAAGGTTTATCGAAAAGTAAAAATCGTACGACAAAAATCGACTTACCATGTGGACAAAATCCAGAGCTTCTTCCTCTTCCTTTCCGTGAAAAGTGTGGATGAAGTCAGGAAGAAGCACACCATGGGTTTCAAACCCATCTCCGGAAGGAGGTGGAGGACTCAAGGGGAAACTAGGAGGGGATTTAGGTCTCGAAAAACGGCTTGAAGATGCCATGGAAGAGGACGAAGGTTATCTCAAGTAAGGATAGAGAAAAATCATTTCAAATAAGGTGAAGAATCCAAATCGCAATATTTATAGGGGTTAATCAGAAGTATTCAAGGCAAGCAATTAATGAGTGCAAAGCGTGTAAGGTTCACTTTTTGCCTTGGATAAGACAAGGTTTAGTCATTCGATGAAGAGTTTATGTCAACATTTACTGCTCATTTAATACGTAGGAGTCTAAAAACTTCTAAGGGCTGCACATCCATCAAATATACCAACTAGCCCAAGGCCTTTTAGCCCAAATCCTTTTCGCAAAAGTCCAACAAGGATCAAACAAAGAAAAGTGATCAGTTCGGGCTGCGAATCGACTAACGGTTTGCAAAAGTGTTCAAACACTTAAATGGTGCAACAATTCATAAGCCGAGCTCCATCCTCGTATTTTCCTAAGGATAACTGGATATAATTTTTCTTTAAGAATGGTAAGGGTCCGATCAAGCCATTTTCTCTAGAAAACAACTCAGCCAAGAGTTTAAAGAACAAGTCAAACTTTGCAAACCTGACATATTTGTTCGAGTACCTAAAGACGTTCAAGCAGACTTCAAACTATCGAAGTTAATAAATATTAAAATCCCCCTTGGGCAAAACAGGCATAGTCCAAATTCTTAAGAAAAAGAGGCCCCTCTGGGCAACAGAAGACAATAAATCTATGTCTGAGAGAAAAGAAAAACGAATTGGGACAATCCCCAAGAAGAGTGGACTCATCTACGATCAGTTTGTCTCTTGAGCAACTTCGATGTCCTTTGAAAGATTAGCTCCCTAAGAATCGCTAACCGTAGATTCTGTAGTTTTAGCACCTTTGGTTCAGTCTACGAGACTCTCGATATAGTAACTCCCAGAGCGACAGGCGAAAAAGCAACCATAACCTGAGTAAATGAATCTTCAATCATAATCTTAAGGAAATCCGATACTTAAGCCTAACCAATTGACACTCAATAATAATAGAAAAATTTGAGCCAAACTGATTGAAGGTTACCTCGTCCATGGGCGGTGGTGGATCCTTGAAAGTCATGGTGCCTGATTGATCAACATTTTCTTCGGAGAGATCAGAGTTTGGTTCACAAAGAGGAGGAGAGTCCGCAAAGGCTGAAGTAAACTGCTGGAAATCGAACGAAGCTACTGGAAAAGCCTTCAACTCAGACTCGAGTTCAGCAAGCAAACTCTCCACCTCATTTTTCTCCTCTCCAAATTTGTGTCACCTTTCTTGAGCTGATTTATGAGGGTCAAGTTACTCTTCAGTTCATTCATATCGGACTAGAGACGTAACTTGGTCGCCAAAGAGTTGATGTACTCAGTAGCATGTCCAAGAAGAGTCTGACCATGCCCTTTTGGCTGTCAGCTTCAAGTCGTGATCATGGAGCTTTAGAAAAGCATTATACTTCAAGGTCAGCTCTTTGTACTTCTCCTTGGTAGAGGTTGCTTCTTGCTTAAGGGATGAGTTTGTAGCTTTCTGAAACGATCGCACCCGTTTTTTTTTTTTAACAAATAATTAATATCCCCATAAATATTAATTACTCCCAAACCAAATTGAATTCAATTAACTCATGAATAATAATTAACCAACTCTAAAAAATTAATAAATTTACTAAGACACCATAAATTAACTCCACATCATTTATTCAACTCCCAATTAAATCTAGAATTTAATTCAAATAAAATAATCCACATTCTAAAATAAATCTGGAATTAAAAAAATAAATTCACCAATTAATCTATCAGATTTTAATCCCAAATCATAATTAATAAATTCCGACATTAATAAATAGAAAACACTCCACAAACCGACGAGTCTAGATCATCCTCTCTTCCTTGCCATGATTCCACGATCACTCTTGTTCTTTTCCTGCATCAAATAAAAGAGATGCATAAGTATTTCGATAAATACTTAGTGAGCCAATCCTCCCATCTACGAGATACACACACAGGAAAATGCAACATAAAAACATATAATCCAAATACCAATCATCCAATCAAATAACATGTTATAGAATCTCATCCAATGACCTCTACACAGGAAGACATGTTAATAAATTCACCTTAGCCAAAAAAAAAACTTTATGGCATAATTTTCTGCAACGTCTGAAAACTTTCCGGGACATCTACACCCTAAATTCCCGAACAGAACCTAAATATTAATAAAACTATTATTTAATTATTGAATTATAAAATAATAATAATATAATAATAATATAACTTGGGACATAAGCTAAGCCAATTAATCATCTTTTTCGCCAAAGATCTTCACGAAAATTGCAACAATGGAACAACGATGATCACAGCGGTGACTCACAACACACATAACATCAACACCGAACACCACCACGTTCACACCACCAGAGGTCACACTGATAAACACAACCGCCACAGCATTGTCGAGCCACATCGACAAACAATCACCGACAATACCCACACTCATCGTCATTGTACACCATCGGGACGTGACCATAAGCTTCAACCAACTCATGCAACACCACATTCAACTCATGCTACACCACCGTTCAACACAGTCACGACACACAATACCACTAGTCAACACCACCGCTCAACATCACGTCTCACGACAACACCAATCACTCCACCTCAACCCCAAGCTCCATTGCCTACAACGCTAAACACCCTTGGATCATCATATCGTCACAAAGACTCCCGCGTCACCACTCCTCATCATGATACTCTCCCATCGTGATCTCTCCGTGACAACGCCATGGATCAACTCCGAACAACACGACGCCGCCGTTATCAACACTGCCCAAAACTCCATTGATCTCCACCAATACCACAAACAACAAAGAGGAATGGAGAGTCGAGCTTTCTGTCATGTCCTAGACACCACCTCCTCTCTCTCTCTTTCTCTTTCTTCTTCCCTCTCTTCGTCACTCACCCTGAGCCCTCACTCTTCCCATGTCTCTCTACAGCAAGGCTCTCCCTCTCCCTCTCCTCTTATCTCGTCAACAACAACCAAGCCACACAACTCTCTTTGGTCATGATGGCGACGACACAAAACTAACAAAGGATGGAGGCGACGATTTAAGGAGAAAAGAAGCGTAGGTTTTTTTTCGATAGTTCCCTATATTTTACAGCTTTGCCCCCAAAATCTTGAGTATTTACAATCTTCCTCAAACTTTTAAATTGATCGAAAACACACCTACAAGGAAGACCAAGTCTAACTTTTGAATTTATACATTTAACCAAACTTTCCGCATGTAATTAATATCTGGTTCACTTAATTCCTACCCGAATTACAAATTACTGTAAAATTAATTAAAACTCCTCCGGTTAATTATTTAAAATCGCAAACTGGCTCCTCAACCCCAAAACCGGAGTTAACCAATTCTACTCTAAATTCCCGAAATAAATTCAAATTTTTCTTTTCCGGGACACGGACGTTACAATTCTCCTCCACTAACATAGATTTGTTCGCGAATCTTACACTTCCATCCCATCCACAAGGGCTTAACCACCCATATAACGACAAAAGGTCAACCCTTGACCACTCCGGCCCACACAAACCGGTCATGAGATCAAACATCATTGACCTCCGAGGTTACTTTCAGTCACTGGCTTAAGACTCCGGTCATAAACTCATCGCTCACAACTTAAACTCATACCTCTCCACTCTAAGACACCAAGTCTTGTGAGTTCTGGGTATCCATACCACTCCGCACTCAAGCCAAAAAGTCCTTCGAGTTCTCGGTATCCAACTCATGCCACTCCACTCTAGGTAATATAACCTTATGAGTTCTCGGTAATCATATACCACTCCACTCTGGGCTATACACCTTACGAGTTCTCGGCATTGCACTCATACCACTCCACTCTGGGCAGTATAACCTTACGGGTTCTCGGTATCACAAACCACTCCACCTTGGGCTATATACTTTACGATTTCTGGGTATCAGAGGAACTATCCATCCTCCCTAGAGTTGTACAGGACCAGTCCATCCTTTGAGCAATCAGGACCCTCTATATGTCTATAAGCACTCCCGACTAAAACTACCTCCCATGACCCGCGTACGACCTCGCAAGGTAATACCAACATCATCCATATTCAAAACATAAAATATAAACCTTTCGTAACCAATACTCAGGTTATCTCACCGCATACCCATTCACTTAGTGTACTCAAATAATCTCTTCCTGATTATAATTCAAGTTTTTAACTCCACCTAAAAACTCTTTTCAAAACTTCATGTTCACTTAACTCTCATGACAATACCAGCCATCAACAATAATAACTATCCATCTTATTAAACTCATCATGCATCATCGTTTACAACATCAAAACGAACTACATACCCATGAGATCCTCATTCATCAACAATAGAAAATAATCATCTTATTTAACTCATTAAGAACACCTCAACATCAGATTCAATTCCTTAGAGTCTCATCACAACATATTTGAACTCTTGGAATCTCAACGCAACATATCCTATTCCTCAAGATAACAACTCACTTTATTCAATTCCTGGAATGTCACCACATCATAGTCTATAAATCTGAATATGACCTACCTCATATCTTGTACTTCAGAATATTAACACAACATGTCCAATAACCCCGGACATCATCACCTCATATCCAATACCTCATGATATCTACATTTCATATCCAATGACTCTCGATGTCACAAAACGTATTATATTCTACGATGTCAAACATAACATATCCTAACTCTCAAATATCAGCCCAAACTCTATAATCTCATTAGAACTTTCCTTAATTGATTCCTAAACGCTCTCGTTCCCTTATGATTAACAACATGGCATTCACCAGCAATCACTAATAAAATACAAACCCACATTTTATTAATCTCAACATGTAACAATCTTTTATGACTCCAAAACGAAAATACAACATACATCCGGAACTGGGAAACTTAGATGATAAATTCTCCCCCATTAGCAGTTATCCGCTCTCGAAGCTCAACCTTGATCCCGACTTCTCCTCAACCAACTTGGAGAATTCTAATTCCATCATCACCTCCTATCCCCATATTTCCTTCTCATCCCCATCCATATCCCCCAAGACCCTTATCATCGGAACTTTTTTCCTACGATCCTGCTTGACTCTCTTCTTGAGAATCCTCACTGGTCATGCTTCTACGATCATATTAGGCTGAAGATCTGATGATTTCTTAGCCATAACCTCATCATTCATATGCAAGCACTTCTTAAGCATCGACACTAGGAAAGCCTTGTGAAATGCCCTCATAATCCGCTCAACAATTTGGAATGGACCCATATACCTTGGACTCAACTTAGTCTCTATAATGGACCTGTTAGGACCCCGAAACATAGCCATCTTTAGATACACCCTATCTTCCACTTTAAAATCGAGGTATTTTCCTCTCTTATTGGCATAAATCTTTTGCCGATCCTGCGCTTCTTTCATGTTCAGCTTCAAAACCCAGATCATCTCTGTAGTTTCCTGAACAATATCTGCACCGAACAAGCTCCCTTCCCCCACTTGGGTCTAGCATAATAATGTACGACATGGCCTCCCATAAAGCACCTCATATGGAGCCATCTCAATACTCGCCATGGAGCTATTGTTATACATAAACTCTACCAAGTTCAAGTAATCCATCCACTAACCACCCAAGTCAAGCACACAAATCCTCAGCAATATCCTCGAAAGTCTGGATGGTCCTCTCGGGTTCCTATTCGTCCGAGGGTGATAAGCAGTACTCATGTGTACCTTTGTGCCTATCTTATTTGCAAGAGGTTTCCAAACACCAAAATGAACTTAGAATCACGGTCTGACACTATACTCACGAGTACCCCATGAAGCCTTATAATATCATTGACGTATTTCTTAGCCAAAACTGCAGGTCCATCGGTCTTCTTAATGGTCAGAAATGTGCCGACTTGGTCAAACGGTCAACAACAACCCAAATAACATCCTTGGTCCGAGAAACTGGCAAGCCGACTACAAAATCCATCGTAATCATATCCCATTTCCACTCTGGAATGGGTAAACTCCGCAGCAACCCACTCGAAACATGATGCTTAGTCTTCACTAACTGGCACACAATGCAAGCCGATCCAGTTAGCCGCATCTTTCTTCATCCCGATCCAATGATAGTACCTTTTTAGATCCCGATACATCTTGGTTGCCCCCAGATGAATCAAAAACATACTCGCATAGGCCTTACTCAGGATCTCGCTTCTCAAATCCTGATCCTTGGGTACACATACCCGCTCATGCAACAGAATAGTCTCCAAATCATCTTTCCAAGCCTACTACTCAACAACGAAAACCCAGAGCCTACCACCTTACTCTCCACTAATAACTTAGGCCTATGCCCATAACCAAAAGCTCAACTTAAACTTCTTGAAGCCAACTGGTTTCTTGAGCTTAACCTCTCAGATCATTCTTGATCCCATCCGCAATGAACTCAACCCACAATCATCGCAACGATTTGACCAATCCTTGACCAACCTAGCCAACACAACCTGATCACGAGATCGAACACTATCGTCCTCCGAGGTCTACATTCAGTCACTATGCTTAAGACTCACATCATATACTAATTACTCACAACTCGTAATCATACCACTCCACTCTAAGACACAAAGGCCTTCGAGTTCTGGATACCAAGCTCATACCACTCCACTCTGAGGCACAAGGCCTTTCAGTTATGGGTACATAACCACGCCACTCCACTCTCAGGCACAGAGCCTTTCGAGTTATGAGCACGCCACTCAACTCTCATGCCATATAGACCTTTCGAGTTATCAGCATCATAACCATGCCACTCCACCCTCAGGTACAGAGCCTTCCGAGTTATGGGCACACCACTCCACTCTCAGGCCACATAGATCTTCTGAGTTATGGGCACTAGAGGAAATATCCATCCTCTATAGAGTTGTACAGGACCAAATCGTCTTTAGAGCAATCATGACTCACTACTGTCTACAAGCATACTCCACTGAAACTACCACACGTGATCCATGTATAACATCGCAATGTCATACTCACATCCCACATATTCCCAACTCGGAATATCATAACCAATTCCTTAGGTCATCTCAAGACATATCCCATCACTCAGGATATCTGCATAAGAATCTAGAGCACATCCTGCTCTTAGAATACTTATCATCTTTTGCAACTTCATTTGATTACCAAGTTCACAAACACCACCGCTCACTAGTGCGGTTTACTACACCTTACCGAGCAATTCTTCCTGGATTCAATAAGCATTGGCGAGCTTCACTACTCCCAACTTATTCCCCTGTATCCCAATTCTCGAGTAACAACGAATCCCCCTTGATCTTCTCTTTCTAGGAACTTTCCCTTGTTAGACCATATCCCTTCTTGGCCACATTTCATTCTAGGAACCTTTCTTCTATGCAACTTCCCATTTTCGGAAACCTTCCATTCAACTAACTTTTCATTTTTAGAAACTTCCATTCAAGGCAAGTTTCCATTTTAGGCAACTTTCCATTTTTGAAAACTTTCCATTTAGACAACTTCAGCCCCGAACCAGACCATTTATGGCTCACTCTTCTTGAACTTCTCCAAACTCTCTCGGGACTCTACTGAACTCTCTCGGGACTCCTCCGGACTCTTCTAAACTCTCTTGGGACTCCTCCGGACTCTTCTAAACTCTCTTGGGACTCCTCCGGGATCTCCCTAACTCTCCCGGAACTCTCGCGGACTTTCTCGAGACTCTTATGGACTCTCCCAGAACTCTCCCAAAACTCTCCCGGCACTCCTCGGACCTTTTTTGGAACTCGTCCAAACTCTCTCGGAACTCTCCCGGACTCTCTCAAGTCTCCTCCGGACTCTCCCGAAACTCTCCCGAACTCTCCAGGAACTCTCCAGAACTTTCTTGGGACTCCTTTGGCCTCTTCCAATCTCTCTCAAAACTCTTTCGGACCTTCCTAGAACTCCTCTGAACTCTTGCAGAACTCTTCCGGACTCTCTCGGCCTCACTTGGCCTCTCAGCTCCTGGTGGCACTCATAGAGCCTGAGCTAGTACCCTCTCTGGTAACCGCTCCAACAGCATGGTCAAAAGATCCGCAATTTGATCATCACGGGCCTATGCAAAACCTTCTGCCACTTTTGCAGCACCCGCTGGTCCTCCAGCAACACCGACCACACCGGCATCGACACCAGCTACAGCCTCAGACTCCTCCTAATCCGTGTGCGAGTCCCCGACCGTAGCACTTTGTGCCACACTCTCCTTAACCACCGGAGCTTCAGTGTTATTTAGCACACGACCAAGACCAAGACCATGAGCTCTACCTCTCCTAGCTATCTTACATTTCCACAAACAGAAAGCTAAGAACACCAAATAAATAACAGAGAACAAGGACGACTTACCGTAGAATCTCATTGAAGGCTCGAAGAGGAAGATCTAGAACTCCATGCCCAAACAATTGACTAACTCACATAATCAATTTCATACAACGGTTTAACACATGCATCACACAGCACCAAATTAAATTACCTTCTAATTTAATTCTCATAAACTGTCCTAGAACCATGATTGCTCTGATACAAAATTGAAACGATCACACCCGTTTTTTTTTTTTTAACAAATAATTAATATCCCCATAAATATTAATTACACCCAAACCAAATTAAATTCAACTAACTCATGAATAATAATTAACCAACTCTGAAAAATAAATAAATTCACTGAGACACCATACATTAACTCCACATAATTTATTCAACTCCCAATTAAATCTAGAATTTAATTCAAATAAAATAATCCACATTCTAATATAAATCCGGAATTAAAAAACTAAATTCACCAATTTATTCTATCAGATTTTAATCCAAAATCATAATTAATAAATTCTGACATTAATAAATAGAAAACACTCAACAAACCGACGAGTCTAGATCATCACTTCTTCTTGCCATGATTCCTCGATCACTCTTTTTCTTTTCCTGCATCAAATAAAAGAGATGCATAAGTATTTTGATAAATATTTAGTGAGGCAATCCTCTCACCTACGAGATATACACACAGAGAAAAATACAATGTGAAAACATATAATCCAAATACCAATCATCAAATCAAATAACATGCTATAGAATCTCATCCAATGGCCTCTATACAGAAAAACATGTTAATACATTCAAATTCCCACAGCTAATCTCATGGTCATGCACTCACCTTAGCCAAAAGCAGAACTTTACAGAATAATTTTTCTGCAACATCTGGGAACTTTCCGGGACATCTACACCCTAAATTCCCGAACACAACCTAAATATTAATAAAACTATTATTTATTTATTAAATTATAAAATAATAATAATAGTATAATAATATAACTTGGGGCATAAGCTAAGCCAATTAATCATCTTATTCGCCAAAGATCTTCACAAAACTTGCAACAATGGAACAACGATGATCACAGCGGTAACTCACAACACACACAATATCAACACAGAACACCACCATGTTCACACCACCAGAGGTCACACTAATAAACACCACCGTCACAGCATCGTCGAGCCACATCGACAAACAATCACCGACAATAACCACACTAATCGTCATTGTACACCATCGGGATGAGACTATAAGCTTCGGTCAACTCACGCAACACCACATTCAACTCACGCTACACCACCGTTCAATACCATCATGACACACAATACCACCAGTCAACACCACCGTTCAACATCAAGTCTCACGACAACACCAACCACTCCACCTCAACGCCAAGCTCCATTGCCTACCATGCTAAACACCATTGGATCATCATCTCGTCACAAAGACTCCCGCGTCACCACTCCTCATCACGACACTCTCCCATTGTGATCTCTCCGTGACAACGCCACGGATCAACTCCGAACAACAAGACACCACCGTTATTAACACGGCCCAAAACTCCATTGATCTCCACCAATACCACAAACAATAAAGAGGAATGGAGAGTCGAGCTTTCTGTCAGGTCCTAGACACCACCGCCTCTCTCTCTCTCTTTCTCTTTCTTCTTCCCTCTCTTCGTCACTCACCCTCAGCCCTCACTCTTCCCATGTCTCTCTACGCCAAGGCTCTACCTCTCTCTCTCCTCTTATCTTGCCAACAACAACCAAGCCACACAACTCTCTTTGGTCACGAGGGAGAAAAGAAGCGTAGGGTTTTTTTTTTCCGATAGTTCCCTATATTTTACAGCCTTGCCCCCAAAATCTTGAGTATTTACAATCTTCCCTCAAACTTTTAAATTGATCGGAAACACACCTACAAGGAAGACCAAGTCTAACTTTTGAATTTATCCATTTAATCAAATGTTCCGCATGTATTTAATATCTGGTTCACTTAATTCTTACCGGAATTACAAACTACTCTAAAATAAATTAAAACTCCTCCGGTTAATTATTTAAAATCGCAAACTGGCTTCTCGAACCTAAAACCGGAGTTAACCAATTACACTCTAAATTCCCGAAATAAATTTAAATTTTCCTTTTCCGGGACACGGACGTTACACCTTGAAAGCATTTTGTTCAAAGGAGAGAGCCAAAACCTTTTCCTTGTGCATCTTGATTGTCAACCGCACCTCGTTACACTCCTTCTCTAGCCTCACCACGCGTTTAAGCCTTATTGCCTCTTTTTTTGGAAGACCTCTTCTGTCCCTCATTTTTCTATTCAAGGTCAGAGATTGTTTTCTTAGCCATCTCGAGTTCTTCTGCTGGGACTGCTTTGGCAAGAGCGGACTCATAGAAGTCAACCATGTCGTTATGACCGGCAACAAGCTAAGAAGAACGATGAAAAGAAAATAAGCATTTGAAGATACACGTGAGTAAGGAGCACGTAAAGAAAGATTAAGAACCTGAGCCATCTGGTAAGCCTGGCAAACATAGTGTTTGCGAGAAGCCGTATTCCAACGGTCAAAAGCAGGAAGCTTCCTATCGGACTGAGAGTCAAATTGTCTAAAAACATTTGCGACCTTCTCTCTCTCTGAATATATATATATAAGTAGCAGAGATGAAGTATCGGATAGCAATTAAAATAAATAAAAAAACAAAAGTACAAAAGATAATTACAATGGGCAGAACCATCAATCATGCAGAGTTAAGTTTGAGGTGGAATGGGGCAGCGACAAACTCCCAGGACGAGGCGAATCAGATTTACTATGATGCTCCGAACCGCAGTCTGGGGAGCCAAAGGAGGCATCAAAGAAGAACCTTTTCCTTTCTCACTCACTCGAGACATTGATTTATCATCCTGAGGAGTTAATTTAGCCACCGAAGCCTTTCTCTTGCATGTAAGAGACAATAAATTCATCTTCATCTTCATCTTCGTCTTCAACAACCACAATCGGACGAGCTGAGCGAGCATTCGAGCCTAAACCGGACCGAGACCTTGAGGAATGATCAAAGTCGTCTGTAATAAGGCTAGTCTTGTGAACAATCCCCTCATTCAGAGCTGCAGATTTTCTCTATGATTCTTACCAACCTCATCGATCTGCTCTTTCAATCTCTTCTCAATATTCCTCTGTGTGTTCTCCGTGGCCTTCGTCTTGCGGAGACTCATACCAGTGGTGTCGATTCCGTCCGGTGAAGCATCTAAAGTGTGAAGTCCTCCTCCCCTCATGAGCTCTCCCGCCTTGTGAATCTGGTGGAGGGTGAAGGAATTCCAGAAAATGTCTTCCTCAATAACCAATCTATAGAAGTCCAAGAAACATTTCCAAGGGGCATGCCGAATTTGAGCCGCTAAAAGAAGAAGAGAACAAAATAAATAAGAGAAATCAAGGTGAAATCCAAAAAATTACTGAATGGAAAATCCTAGGTTTTACCAAGTGTGCTTGCTTAGTCACATGCAGCATATCAGCCAGACCATTGACGGAGGCATTGTGAATTTTGACGAGGAACCAATATTTCCACCAGTTCTCATCCTTCTCCGGCAGTCCGGTTATCAAGTTTTCATCGTTATTAAGATAGATGGTGAAGTACCCCCAAACCTTTCTTCGAGCTACAACACTAAAGAACTCGAGAAAATCATTCTTGCTCAGCGAAAACACAATCTCTGCAGCGACCATGAGCGTGCATAATATGGTGCGAAGCATGTTTGGAACCATTTGCGGGATAACCATTCCTAGGTGATAAAGGTAAAGAAGAAGCACATCTGGGAATGGGAAAAAGAAACCACAGCCTGTGAAGTAAATTTCATAGACACAGAGATAGCCGGAACGAATTATCTCTGGAGATACATTTGGTTCCAGAAGAACAAACTCGATTTCTGACAGTACGCGGCAAAGTTCCCTGATGTTCTTGAGGGACTTAGACGTCGACCATGTCTTGTAAAAGGGACCAAATTTAATATCGAGGCTGAGTACATTCGACTGGCATTGGAATCCTAGAGGTTCCAGTAGTCGGCGGCGCTTTCGGATTTTCCTTCTCGGAAATTCAATTGCGGGCCTTTTAGAAGGGGACGACATGATTCTGAAAGACGAGGAAATAACGAGTCAAACGAAAGAATAGATAAAGGTAGAACAGAAACGAAGAATTTATCCGGCGAAGGAGTAACAGAGAGAAGAGAGTAAAAGATAAAAAGCACTAAAAGATAAAAAGCACAAAAAGAAAAATAAAAGGAAAAGGGAAAAGATTTTACCTATAAACCAAAGGAGAAAACTGTCTTGGGAGTAGTGGGGAAGTAGAGGAGTTTTCCCTCGTTTTAAATAAAAGTTTCCAAAAGTGAATCAGATCTGCCGAACTTCAAAATGTAAGGGATATGGTGACAAGACATAAAGCGAATTAAAGAATAAGAGTTAATAGGATACATCCGCATTAATCACTTAATTCCCCCGAGCTGAGCAACAGCTCGCAGGACTTGGGGGTAATTGTTGATACTGGATCTCGAACCATGGATCCATTACTTGGAGAATACAGACACGTGTCTACCATGTCACCATGATAAAGAAGAAATAGTTCAGACCAAAGGGATCAAGTCTGGCGAATAGCCAAGGAGTCCGGAGGAATGAAGTGGAGGTTCGCGGAGCAACAAACATCTGATTATTTAAAGGAATAAAGGCCTAGAGAAAACCCACTCAATTTCAAAAGTCAAGACATTATGACAATTAAAGCAGAATTAAAACCGACACATTAAAAGAGTATTATGGAATTAATTAACAGTATTTAAATCTCTATTATGTATAAATATAGTCCCTAATGCTTTGTAAAGGGGGCTGGTTTTCAATCATTCTGAGCAATAATACACATTTTTACGTATTCAATTTTGGCAATACAATTTCTTTTACAAGTTTATTCTATACTTTTGAGTATTGAATGCAATATCCACATAGAGGATCGAGTAGTTTGGAAAGTAAAGATATATAGAAGATATATTGATGATTTGGAGGCTTCCAAATCAAGTCATGAAAACCTAGAATCAGATTTGATCCTTGAGTATAAATAAGAGTTAAAGTCTGAGTTTTGAGGTTAGCCGTTCTGAGAAAAGAAAAACTAGGGTTTTAGCTTTTTTTTGTTAGAGATAATAGTGTTTTACTCTATTGTGGGGTTAGAAATCGTAGGTCTTAGAATAAAAAAGGTAGTTCTTAAGTCTTTGTAAAACCATCTAGAGTGTGTAATCATCTTGAGAGATTTCTAATAAAGAGTGAAACATAGTGTTTCGTGTTTTAACAACTATTCTCATGTTCCAACAACTATTCTCGTGTTATAGAGGTTGTTAGGTAATTTCATGAATCACTTAATTGCAATCCACTTTAGTAGAGTGTCGATTACTTAATCACTTAGTTGTAACTAATTAAATATTATAAAGTTTATCACGGATAAAATTTTTGAAATTTGGATGTTGTTTTTCCACATAAATGTCTATTCCCCTTTAGACTCTAGTTTACCTATGTTAGTTTCCATTATAAATTGTTGACCCAAAAAATATTCCACTATAAATACTATTTTCAACCTGGTTACCTAGAAATCGCTTGTGGGTATATTTTTCTGTGTGTTGTTGAATTCTCTAAAATTACTTTCAGTTTGATACTTTATCGTTTACATATGTTTTTCTCAAATTTTCTTTAGAGTAGTTTCAATTTTTGCTTTTATTCGACATATTCACTGCGGGGTTCGAAATTAAAAAAAGAAGAAGATTGCTTTAGATGCATTGAGCAGTTAATGAATGGACATTTTGTTAGGTTGTAAAATTAATAATTTAATTTTGATTATTACTCTTAAGAAACAAATATTATTCAATGAAAATTTTATTATATTTAATTATACTAGGGATAAACCTACGCTACGCGCGGGTGAATTGTTAGTTTCTATAGTTTATTGTGATGTAAACTGTGTTCTGTGCTTGAATAATATGTGTTTATAATGGTAGTTTTCCTCTGTATATGTAGGGTTTAAATGAATAGAGTGGAGGGTGTATTTCTTTTAATTTGTTTCTTTAAGTTATTAATATTTAATCAATATGAATTATTAAATGTGAATATATATATATATATATGTGTGGTAATCATATGAGTGAAATAATTAAATAAATTTAAATAGTTAGTATGGTTATTATATAGTTCGTTAGAATATTTGTTTTTAACGTCTTTCATAGTTAGTTACAATGTATTTTAATATAATCAACTTTAAAAGATATATGGTTTTATTTTTAAAAAGTAAAAATGGAATTTTAATCTATGTGAAATAAATTGTGTGTTTGAAAATTGCATGTTAATTAGTTTATATTTGTACGTGTTAAATTTGTTATTTTGCCCTTTTATTTACTATGGTAAACTGTTTTTTTTTTTTTGTAAAAAGTTTTTTTCCCGTTTATTTGTTAAGAAAATACTTGATTTGAAAGGCGTAGGTAATTTTTTTTGGGTTTATTGTGTCCATAGTAAATTAAATGTAAAAACTTTTATATGTATATGTATGCTTGTTTTTCATACCCGGAAAGTGTTTGATGAAATGTCTAATCCAACTAATACCAGATAATTATGGCTTTAATCCGAAGGATTGGTTGTTTTAGCTGTATTTTGTTTTAGCTGTATTTTGACATTAATGAGCTGTTTCCTAATGTTTGCCTATATTATGTTTCATTGATGTCCGCTCTCTGTCTCATTGACTGGGTATTAAGATTAGGAAGTGGTATAGGCTTGTTGGTGTTTATCATGGGAGTGGAGGCACCTTGTTTTGATGTTCATTGTCTAGAGATAGCTTTTGTGAAGTTTTGTTAAGCATGAATGCAATGCTTTTATACAGAATAAAGTTGTCCAATAAAAGCTAGGTGATCCCAGTTCTTTCACTTTGTCATGCTCATTAGGTCCGTTAGTTTTCAGAAACTGCCTCTGCGACCTTGGAGCATCGGTAATTCTTCTGCCACTCTCAGTAGCTCAAAAGCTAGGTTTCAACATATACAAACCTAGCAGTATCTCCTTGATGTTAGCTGATAGGTCTACTAGACTACCTCATGGTATTTTAGAAGACTTACCTATCCAGATCGGACATGTGGAAGTACCAACAGATTTTGTAGTTCTGGAGATGGATGAAGAGCCAAGAGATCTTTTAATCTTGGGAAGACCCTTCTAAGCTACTGTTGGAGCATTAATAGATGTAAGAAATGGAAAGATTGATCTCAATCTTGGAAAATGACCTAATGATGATGTCCAACATCCATGATGCTATGAAGAGACCCACAATTGATGGACAGCTCTTCTCGATCAAGGAAGTGGACAAGTTAGCTGAAGAATGACCAGAAGAGCTTGCTGAGGAAGATGAACCTCAAATTGATCTTACCATGTGTGAAGAAGCAAGGAGTCTTCAAAGTCAAGCCTTGGTATATGAAAAGTTGTTATGGTCTAGAGAAGAAAGCTTCCCATTAGATCTACAAAAAGCTTACTTAGACGAGGAAGCTATTGAAAACCCAGTTGCGGATTGCTCAAGAGAAGATGCAGAGTTTGATGATCCATTTACTGAGGAAGAACAGGAAGTCCTATCTCAAGGAGCTATCACTCTTATCAGTTAAGAGGGGACCTTAATGCCTCTCTACAAATCACCCCAAGCTTAAGAGTGTAAGAAGTCATGCTGAGCGACTTAAAACAACCTTACTTAGGAAGAAGTCCCATAATTATCCTTGTATATATTTGGTTTAAATTTCTTGTTATTTTTGATGTGTTTTCTAGTGATTTCGTTGTTCAGGTCTTAAGCTCTAGGTTTATGCAAAGGAGGTCAAGAAGCAAGTGTTAGAAGGAATAAGGATGAACTCGATCTAAGAGAACTCGACTTTTAGAACTCGAGTTAGGCAAAGACTTTGGTCCGGGTAAGGACTCAGTTGGCAGAACTCGGTCACGTTGATCGAGCTCTTACTCCAACTTGGTCAACAAGCTAACTTAGGCAGTCCAACTGAGTTAGTCAACTGAGTCAAAATCCCTCCTACACGTGCATATTTGAGTTTGAATTTCAAATTTGAATTTGAATTTTGAACATAACTCGGTTTTGGAGCTCGAGTGGGGGCCTAGGTTTTTGGATTTTAGCTCATCATTTTCTCTTTAAATAACCCGTATACGTTCCCTCTCTTTATTCACTCACTTATTTGCGATTTAAATAGACATTTCCTCTCTACATTCAAAGCTTTCGAAGCATTTTTAGAAGAATTTTCAGTTTTTACTCAATTTCATAACTTGATTTATCAACTCGAGGTCCCAAAATGATCAGTGTATTAAAGTTAAGAAGACCCAAGTTAGAGTTCTACATTCAAATCTTTAAAATTTTCTGGGTTTTTGATAAATTATTGTTTTTGAGTTTCTAGATTTTGAAATTTATTGAATTCTAAGTTTCTCATGTTTAAAACTTGTTGAATCCGCTTAATTGATGCTAGAATTGAATGAATATGCTTTTAGAAACAGTTTGTATGATTGAATCTTTGATTAATTGAATAAATTTCTAGGTCTTTCTAGGTTTGGAGTTTGAATGTTCTTGAATTTAAACTTAAATTACTCACTCAATTTTCACTAAAACTTAAAATTTCTTTCGAATTCGACTTATTCTATTAGTGTTTATCATTCGTTGCTTTGAATTGATGAGATTAGACAAGTTTATAAAAATTCTGGAAAATAGTTCTTGCTAGAGTTTGAATGTTGGATTTCAAATCTTGTTTAATCCGTGCTACTGTACTTAATCAATGATGATTACGGTTTATATGTTGTTGATTGCTTGCTATTGGGTTGATGAGATATATTTTTGAAAGTTTTGATTTGTGAACCACATAACTCGATCGAACTTGGTTTGTCAAACCTAGTCAGTGAACTTGGTGTGAGGAACTGACCTTGACCGAGTCTGAGCTCGAGTGAAATTTTTTTCACTTGACTTGATGGTTAGACCGAGTTATGCACATCAAGTTATAACATACGACTGATTCTTTCAATGTTTTATGCATTTCAGGTACCCAATGAAGAAGCAACCAACACCAAGACTATCAGCTGAGGAATAAGCACGAAAAGTCACAGAAAGGAGAGGATCATATCAAAGAAATTTACCAATGGACCAAGAAAATGAAGAGCTAGCCAGACAGTATTCCAAAGGGGGAAGAGACTTGAGCTTGTTGATGAGGATATTGGAAGTGAAGTTGAGGAAGTTAAGGTGCCTAAGGTGGTTAAAAGAAACCCTAGAAGAAGCAACAGCCAACCACAGAGGAGTTCTATGATGATCTCATAAGCATGGACTTTAGTGAAACGCGATATCCATATCCTGAAATTATGGCAGCACTAGGAATCTCCAGGGATTTAGGATATCAATTCAAGTCGTGCCACCTGGGTACCTTCATGAGCCATCCGTTTGCTGGTTACAAGGATAAGACCCGTCAAATCCTTGCCATTCTAAACGTCTATTTCTATGATGATGAGCAAGAAGTAGTGGATGACGGGCAACATGTTGAAGAGATATGTTTCATTACCTTCAAGGTGAGTGAACAAGGCTTCGTCCTCATGATTAGCCAGCTGGACAACCTTATTTAACTTCCCGTGTGGGTCAGGAATTCAGCAAAACTTCGACAAGGCTGAGCTGCAAGCATTGTGGAAGAGCATAGTGGAAAAGGACAACTACAGTTCATCGCGTTCTAAAAGTACTCAAATCTGAAACCCAGTCATTCGATACTTCCACAAGTCACTTGCAAGCACGCTCCTTGCAAGCACGCTCTTCGCAAGGAAGGTCACGGGAAATGTGAATAAGAGTGAGCTTCAGATGTTGTACTTAGCACTTTTGGAAGGGCTGAACTATGCAAGGAATGATAGACTCTTCAAAGGGATAGAGTAAACACAGGTCTCACTATGGTTCTGTTTGATCAGTTTATGTGGTACAGAGATTGGGCAGCCACACTACACAGAAATGGGAAGAAAGGGAAACTCGCTATTGGAGGAATAATCACTCTAATCCTCCATGCTACTAATGTGGAATTAGTATCCAAACCATGTGAAGCCAAATGGTTAGACCTCAGCAACCTTGCCAAGTAGCACCTTCTAGACAGAAAGAGGACAAACCAAGGCTATATCTACATTTCACCCATCTTGTAGCTGGAGAAGCAAGGCTGGTACTTTCAAACTCACCACTCACCAAGATCAGGTTAGCTGAGAACATTGACTTCTGCCTACCTATAAAGTCTCTCTATAACCCTTGATCAGCACCTATTCAAGAAGATCCAGTTGAGGATGAGATTAAGGCTGAGAAAGAACCGAGTGCTACTTGTTTGAAGATGAGCCCCTTTTCAAAACCCTTAAGGAAGTAAACAGGTGGATTAGCCTACTCCACAAATGGAATAGATGGCAAGACAATACAGTAAAGGCTTTGAAAAGCATTATTAGGGAGCTCACCGATTCTGTCAAGGTGATTAAAAACCAGATAAAGAGTTTACAAGGAAAAAGCAAGAGCTCTTTATCTAGGACCACTACAGGTCTTAACACTTTGAGGAGAAGGGAGTATTTCTGCTTCATACCAGGACATAGTGTCCCAGTGGATCCTCCCATGAAATCAGCAGCAGAGTCAAAGCAGAGAAAGAGGAGAGCAGTACCATTGGACCAAGAGGAGGACTCGACCAGATCACTCGGTTTCCAGATCGAATCCAGCTTTAGAAGATCAGACCCAATCTCACAACTCAGTTTCCAGACAGAGTCACACCTCCAACAGCCTACCAATTCAACTTTGACTCCCAATTATACTATGGAAAGCATGGAGGCTTACACTGACTCCTTCTTCACCAGACCATGAGGTACCAACTCCACTCTATACCACTGTAGATATCATGCATTTTTAGAGTTACTATTTTTATCTCAAACCTTCTTTTAAATCTTTTATTACACCAAGAACTGTGTAATTTAAGTTTTGGAGAGGCTTTGAGATGTATTTAACATTGTTTCTTGTTTTTTTATTTTTAAATTTTGCACTTTGAGTCTGCATATACATTGCATTTACAGCATAGAAAAAACCATAAAAATTTGAAATTTTTTCGAAACTTATTCCACAAAAACAGTGTTCATGTAGTTGCATTCATATTTTAGGATTGAGTCTAGTTGCATATCATATAGAACTGTTGCATAGGGATAATGATGATCATAGCCTTGTTATCATGCTGCTTAAATTGATAAATTCAATGACCTGGTTAGTAGTTTTGTGATGTTTGTTATATAAGCGTAAAGCATAAGGTAAAATCATACTTTGAATGCATTGCTTAACATTTAGTTTTGGCTGAAGTATACTATGATTTGAAATCATTCCCTGATTATTAGAACCTAATTTTGACTTGCAATTATCATGTTTATGCTTTTAATCTGAACGCATGGATACCATTGATACATACTTGGATTTTTTTTCTCCTTCTACCACCCTTTGTTAATCCAAGTAGACTCTCCTTACCCTTTACCTAAACCTTTCTTTCAAGCCATCATTGTTCTCTGTGTGTGAGGCCAGTTTCATGGATTGAGCTTGGTAGAACATGTTAGGTTGGAGCCGACAAGGATAGTTTCACATGTAGTTCTTGTTCACAATCTTTGAACTAGATAGGATTAGGTGGAAACTTGATTCAGGCTGGGGAATAGACTGGAAACTCTAGCTCAGGTAGTGAACTTGGTTTGCAACATCGAGTTATGCAAACCGAGTCTTGATGTTTTACTTTGGGATGTGTTGAAAAGAAAAGAAAGAAAAGGGAAAAGAGTTCTGAGAAGAGGGATATGTAAAGTCATTGCTCTAGAAAACGATCTGGGGTTTAGAAAAGAAAAAATATAGGCTCTGAAAAGGTAGAAAAAGAAAAGAAGGCAAAAAGCCTAAACAGTCTTATGAATTAAGAAGAAAAGAAGAGTAATAGCTAATAAGAATCCAATCCACTAGAGTAAGTAGTTGTGTAAAAGAAAACCTCTTCTTAGAATGAAAAGCAAAGAAAAGAAAGAATGATTTGATCCAAAAGGGATTCAAGGCAGAAAAGGGCCTAACAGTAAAGTTAGGATCATCTTCTTGGTTTAGAATTAGGTGGGGTATAATCTTTATGTGTGTTTGGGTAGATGAGAATATGTCCTTGTATGCATTGGTTGGCCATGTACCTTTAGTATTCTTCTAAATCTCAGTCATTCTTCGAGAGTTTCCTGTTTTGAAAAATCTAAAACCAGTTACAAGAAGGGATCATCTTTGTCTCTTGACCTTTCTCCTTACACAAATGAGTTCAGTGATTTTGTATAAACTTGATTCATGGTTACTGTTTAATGAATATTAAAAGAAATGATTGATCTGAATGTATGTGTAGGTTAAAGCTGATGTTGGGTAATGTTGTGAAGAATATGGCTAATACTTTACAAGTAAAGCTCTTTGGCATTGCATTTAGGATAGCTACCTGGGATGTTGATTGTATCTTTTCTAGTGGCATTGTTTAGTTCTGAATCCCCATTTTCAAACCTCTTACCCTGCTTGTATCTTGTTTGCTTGAGAACAAGCAAAGACTAAGTTTGGGAGAGTTGATGTCTATGTATTTTACCTCATTTAAGCATGCATTTCTCAACATTTAGGCATAGTTTCATCACTTGTTTCACCCCATTTACTGTCCTTTTCACTCATTCAGCATAAATATTACATTTTATAGTTGTTATCAGGTTAAATGGATGCTTTTGAAGACTATCTGGAGTTATAAATATCACTGATTTTATAGTTGTAATATCAGGTTAAATATTACATTTCATTGTCTAAATATAGCTTCTATGAAGTTTTGTTAAGCATCTATGAGAGACCAAGGAGAATCACAGATCCAGGAATCCCATCCTTAGTACCTTTCTTCTCATTTGATTGATACTATGTTTCTGCTTTGCTATATTTTACTATTTTGCTTGGTTACCTTATTCATTTAGTTTTTGTTTTGTTATGTGTTTAGAACTGCTAGGTTATCAAATCACCTTTGATTGGCTTGACTTAGTTGCATCTGTTACATCCTGATTCCCTACAACATACCTGATTGGATTGACACCTACATACTGCATGACATGATTTGAGTTGTAAGAATTGAACTCTGATAGATACAAATATCAATTTTCTGGATCGTAAGTGTGTGTTTAGCATAGTCGTCAAATAAGGATTTGATGAGCTACAATAAATAAAATGGTGATTTGGCTAAAGAGACAGTTTTTAAACTTAATTTGATAAATGGACAATTTACTATTTATATTTGGCTAATTGAACAGTTTTTACTGTTACACTAATAGAGAAGATAGGTGTAATAGGCAAATAAACTCTCATAAATATCTTATATTTACATATTATGCCACCGAACAAATTAAATAAAAAGAGAAAATGTTTTCTCGATTTCTCTCTCCCTTTCTTCTTCATCATTTCTTAATATTCTTCTCCCCAATCTTTTTATTTTGTTTTTATGGCAAACACTATATAAAAAATTTACCACTTATCAAACTTTTAATTTTAATTTTATTGTTTCTAATTGTGATTTGAAGTTGCATGGCTGGTGTGATTCGGACTGGAGAAGGTGTCGTTTAACACATAGGTCCATTGGTGCATGGTTTGTCACATTAGGACAGACACTGGTGTCCTGGAAAACCAAGAAACAAGATGTTGTTTCGTGGTCTTCGACAGAAGCTGAGTATAGGAGTATGACTTTGATAGTGGGAGAACTGAAATGGTTACGTGGTGTGTTGTGAGATTTTGCAGTGAAGCATGATGATGCAATGAATTTATGTTGTGACAATCAAGCAGCTCTATATATTGCGGCTAATCCAATTTTTCAAGAAAGAACAAAAACTGTTGAGATTTATTGTCATACGGTTTGCGATGCAGTACAAGATGGTGTAATTCAAAAATTAAAGTTGGGATTAAAGAGCAATTAGGAGATATCTTCACTAAAACATTGGGTCGACGTGAGTTTGAAGAACTGATTGGCAAGTTGGACATGTCCAATCCCCATGCTCCAACTTGAGGGGGGGGGGTGTTAAACGAGAGATTCTCGGAGATATTTTGTTTGTTGTTTGTGATATTTGCAGATATTTGTAGATAGAGTTAGAATGATCATGAGTAGGTGTATATAAGTTGTAACACCAACATTAAATGAAATCAGAGAGAAAATTCCCCACTTGTGTTTGTTTTCTACAAACTAAACACATACAATAATCTATAGGAGATATATGCAAATATTACTCTTCGTATCTTCCTCACTAAAATATACTATGTATATACTTTATAATCCCTAGTATATAGCTTACTCTAACTATTCTTTTAGTTGGATAAATACTCTTATAATCGTTCTCTATAGATCATCTTAATACAACAACTTCTCCACTCTCTATATGGTATCAAGAGCTTAAAAGTGCTAATCACTCAATCAAATGTTTTTTACGCCTTAGACCTTTAATTTTCAATCTATGGATCCTAAGAACAACTCTCTTTCTTCTCCATTGAATGTTCTTTCTCATGAAAAGTATCCTCTATCCGCTATTAACATGATTAATGTTTCGAAACTCTCCTCGGTGAACTATCTCACTTGGAGTATTCATATTCACCTGGAGTATTCATATTAAATCCTTGTTAAAATGATATAATCTTGCCAAATTCATTGACAAATATGTTGAACTACCATCAAAACTTGTGAAGATCAATGGTATTGATGTACCAAATCTTGAGCTTGAAGCTTGGCCAAGACAAGAAAGTCTTCTCTACAACGCACTAATTGGAGCTATTGAAACTCCACTCCAACCGTTGATTGCCACATCTGAAATGACCCTTGAGGCCTGGGATACCCTTGTTGTGACGTATGCCAAGCCCACTCGTGGTCACATAACGCTACTTAAACAATAGCTCAAACAAGGTGTTAAAGGCACCATTACTGTTGATGAGTACATGCGGCACATCAAGACAAAAGCAGATGCGATAGCTCTGCTTAAAAGCCCACTTTATCCCCAAGACATCACTGACTATGTCCTTGAAGGACTTAGCGATGATTACAAACAAGTTGCTGACTCTGTTCAGAAACGTGACACACCAATTCCATTTATGTAACTTCACATAAAATTGCTGAACATAGAGAACACTCTTGCACGTCTACAATTGGCTCAGTCACCATTTCTGGCTACAACATATCACGTTCAAAACCATAACCGCTCATGGAACAAGTCCACAAACAACTCGGCTCAACAAGACAATCCCAACCATTCTTAAAGCAATGATCAATGCCCGAGCCATCCATATTTGGGAAAATGTCAAGCTTGGGGAACGCAAGGTCATAGTGCAAAATGATGCCCATTGTTTTGCCTTGTTACTCAGGATGGCGCCTCACCTTAGCCGCATAGTTCACCAAACTGATCTTCTCATGCTTATAACGCGATGATGCCGCCACCAGAGACACCAGCATGGTTACTTGACAGTGGTGCTTCTCACCACATCACCTCTGATTTGGCAAATCTTTGGCTGCACTCACCTTACAATGAGAATAAAGAAGTATTAAATTGTTGATGGCTCTGATCTTGAGATCACGCACAAGGGTTCACTTTTTTTACCCACTTTCTTTTGTGCTCTTTCTCGTAAAAATGTTTTTCGTGTCCCTAACATTGCGAGAAACCTTATATCAGTTCCTCAATTATGTATTGATAACCTTTTCTCTGTGGAGTTTTTTTCCACTTCTTTTCGCTGAAAGATCTAACGTCGGGGATATTGTTGACAACCAGAAAAAAAACTAAAAGTAGGGGATATTAATGGCTGAAGTAGGATGCATCTCAAACTTTTGCTTTCTCGTCAATAAAGAGCCATTTGCCTGGTTGGCACTCGCGTTTTGGGCATCTTTCGTATTTGAAATAATGTGTCGTCACTTTCGTGAAATTCTTGCTCTATTAATAAAAGCCATAAAATGCCCTTCTCCATCTCATTTCTTACTTCGTCCAAACCAATCGAAATAATTACTCTGATGTGTGGACTTCATCAGTCTTGTCCATTAATTGATTTAAATACTACATTATCTTTGTAGATCATTTCAGCCAGTGCATTTGGTATATCCCATACGTCAAAATCAGACTCTTTTGAGGTTTTCAACCGCTTCAAAGAACTGGTTGAAAATCGCTTCAATAATTACATAGTCAGACTTAATTAGGATAATAGGGGATAATATATTGCTATGTCTGACTATTTGGCCATACATGGGATCACACATCTTAACACTCGTCCCCACACTCTTGAACACAACGAGTTTTTTGAGAGAAGGCACATGAACATAGTTAAGACAGCTTTGGCTTTACTCTCTCATGCATCCATTCCTCTTACATATTGGACTTATGCAGTTTCTGCAGCCACATATCTCATAATTCAATTACCAACCCATACTCTATTATTCTCTTTTGCATTTGCGTGTCTCTATGATACACCACCAAACTATTATAAACTTCTTTTTTTTGGATGCTTGTGTTATCCATGGCTTTGGCCTTATTCTAAACAAAAAATTGAAAAACGCTCAACCCCATGTATTTTTCTAGGATATTCGCAAAAACAAGGTGTGTATCTCTGTTTAGAACCATCGTTCAAACGCATATTTGTGTCGCACCATGTTCAATTTCATGAGTCCACATTCCCCTTCAGTTATCTCGAGTCAACCAAGTTGCAAACACCATCCTCATCCTTGTTTTCACTCTGGTTTCCAACTGTCCTACCTGTTCAGTTTCAGTCATGTTCCCCATTGATGTCAACAACACCGCCAAGGTTAGAACCTCCATCAACTTTAGAGACTGTTTCTCCTTTGTTAGTGGTGCATGAATAGGTTAATAAGACAATACAAATGCCTGTTTCGCATGTGAGCCAAACAGCGCATGTCGTAGAACCAAGTGGATCAACTGTCATGCTGAGTGCTCAAGTAGCTGTACCTGCTGTTTTGCCTACGGCGTTCCATCCAGCGCTGCTTGCAGCCACTCAAAATATATATCTCATGGTGACAAGAGGAAACAACAACATATCCAAACCAAACAAGAAATTGACGCATTAAACCTCTGTTTCTAAGGCGACACTAAACCCACCACTGTTACTCAAGCTTTAAAGGACTTTCGATGGAGAAAGGCAATGGGGGATGAAATCAACGCACATTTCAAGAATCGTACATGGTCACTGATCCCTCTGAGTCCGACATACAATCTCATCGGCTCCAAGTAGGTATTTCGGATCAAATGACTGTCTTATGGGATCATTGAGCGATTCAAAGAATGCTTGGTTGCGAAGGGGTTTCATCAAATACAGGGTTTGGTTATCAAGAAACGTTCAGCCCTTTTATCAAGCCTTGTTCGGTTCGATTGGTTCTTGGTCATGCAGTTGAAAAAGATTGGCATCTTTGTTAATTGGACATCAACAATGTTTTTTTTGCAGGGAAATCTTGAAGAAGATGTCTATATGGCTCAGCCCTCGGAGTTTGTTGACAAGGATAGACTTACCTATGTTTGTAAGCTGAACAAAGCGATGTATGGATTGAAGCAAGCTCCTTGTGCTTGATATCTTAAACTTCGCACGTATAAACAAACTGATATATGTCATAATTAACATACATTGTCCTTTCACTGCCAAATGAGATTCACATACCCCTGGTTTCCCTTTAAAGTGACTTCAAATAATTAGGTCTCTCTTTCACTAGACCCACCTTACAAAATGCTCCAAGGATACATATATAAGTTTAAATGGTGAGAGGAAAAAATAAAATCTACCTTACTTCACCAAACCAAACCCGCTTAAATATGTCTTTGTGAAGACTGGAGATATATACATGTCTAGATGGGAAAATGGTCAATTTTAACGTCAACTAGTTGCAAAATCCCATTTCATACATCAGCTAAAATCCACTGCGTTTTTCAACTTCAACTTACAATATTTTTAAAAAATAATTACATGAATTTTCAAATATGCGACGAAATTAATTTTGACCAAAATAGTGCTAGTCTCATTGCTGAATCAGATGCCATATGGCATGTTTCTGCTGAGTCAGATGCCATGATGCATGTTCCCGCTGAGTCATATACCACATGTCTAACATTGTTGAGGCAGATGCCAAGTGTAATTAAAAAAAAAACAAAATAATTCACGGGACTTTTGAAGTATTATGCAATATTCTGGGTCTAAATATTTTTTTTTACAGGTAGAATGGAGAAACAGAAACACGATTATCAGTTCAACCAACTTATAGATTTTTTATCTTATTAAAGTCCTAGAGTTGTTGTGCCTACATAAATGATAAAATACTGATAAGTTGGCTGAACTGATAATGGTTTTCCGTTTCTCCATTATAAGTATCAAAACAATTTAGATCAAGAATATTGCATAATACTTCAAAAGTCCCACAAGAAAAAAACTCTGAAGTATATGTGGCATCTGATTCAGCAAAATTAGAATAGTGGCATCTGATTCAGCAAGAACATGTTACGTGGCATCTAACTCAATAGTTTGACTAACATTGTTTCTGTCAAAGTTGATTTTGACACTTATATTAAAATTTATGTAGCTTTTTTGAAATTTTGTAAGTTAAATATGAAAAACGCATTAGATCTTAGTTGATCTATGAAAAGAAACCATACAAATAATCGACGTTGAAATTGACTACTTTCCCATGTCCAGATTTATAAATTTATAAATAAATAAAACTGTTTAAGGGAAAAAAATAGGAATTTATATAAATAATATTTGGGACCATTTTTTTGAGAAACTGTTGGAGTGGTTAATTATAAGTTTGCCCGTGACTATTAATAATATCCTTTCCACTTTAAATAATTAAAAGTTAATCGATATATACACATGTATATGCCACATATATTTATGATTTATGGACCAAAAAATTATCCGAATCCAATTAGGCCCGAGAAAAATAGTATGGCCCGTTATATTATGTTGGTGTAAGTTTAAAACACTAGATTGTTTTTTGTATCTCTAATAAATATTGGTTTAGTTTTTTTTAAAACAAAAAAGTAAACCCTAGATAGTAACTGCGATGGTGATTATGAAAAGATGATATGTTTTCCGCGATGGTGATTATGAAACGATGATATGTTTTCCTCAGTTCTTTCTTAAGATTTTTGTTGAGAAGCTATGTTTTCCCGTGGCAGAGGGTTATGGGTTTGTAATGCAAGTTTTTGTTATTTTCTTCAGTGGAGTTTATTAAAGGATCCATCTCGTGGATATTTGTCTTACGGGTTATTTTGGAAGATATGAGATTTTCAGTTGGGGAATCTATTTTATTCAGCTATATGACATATGAGGAGGGCATATTAGTTGAACCAGTCAAGAAGGATGATGAGATGATGAATGAGTTGGACTCCTGGAGCTGTTTCGAAATCTGTCTGAGACGTTGGTTGTCTGAAGAAGAGAGAGCAAAGTTTACATGGCTAAAGGGTCAGTTGAAAAAGAGATCTTCTCTGCCTTGAATAGCTTCCGTCAATGGCGAAGTAAGAAAGCCTGGACACCCTGAGAATTTTGAAACTCATGTGTTAAAGTGACTACTGGTTAGATTTTTTTTCTGTTTATTTTGAGTTTCAGCTAATCTCGGTTAGAGAAGCTTCTCTTCTCTGTCAATTTTTTTGTAATACCATTGTTTGCTTTTTGCTACCATACTTGTCCTCTTGGACAAGGTATTACAAATACAGGTCCTATATGCTAGAATTTTTTATCTGTTATACTCATTTATAATATCTGAAAATATGTATTTTCTTTTACTAGTTTCATAAGAGAGTAGAGTATTCACCTTTGCATAAAACTTCAATTTGAAACCACAAAGTACTGCAATTGGCATTCCAATTAAATAGAATGTCCCAAAATTAATAACCATGACTAAACGTTGCCATCCACTTGTTACAAACATATGATATGATGATTCAATTATTCCTTAATACTATTGATTTTTCTTAGACAAAATTAGTTTTCAGCTTTGTCCACTTCCGGAAAATTGTCATAAGCAAGAGTGATCAAGATTGGCAGAACATCCCACATATCAAACCTATCCACAAAGCCTGTTTTCGCCAAAAACAATATCAAAAGAGGCTGCTAAAAGATTCATACCATGTAACCATTGTGGTAAAGTTTCATTCTTCTCAAATATACTTTGATGGTATTTTCTCGGGGTTTCATTGAATTGTGGGTTGACTGTATAAACCCTCCCCCCCCCCCTTGAGTATACCACCTCAAACGGGATTCCCCCGAATTTGTTGGCTCTTCGTTTGCCAACCCAGAAAGTTTTCAAACTTCATTATATATCACAATCTCTTATTTCCTTTACAATTACCCAAATTCATAATTTCGATTAATTAACCATAAAATTGCATTTTATGTACCGCGTTTACGCCTGATCCGGATTTATTTGGATAATTCCATGACTTGTAAATGAAACCCTCTCTTTCTTTTGGAGGGCTTCCGATGAAAATCTCCAACTATTCGAGTCTTTCCCATGATCTCAATTTCATAACCTTTAAGAACAGTTTGCAGAATCGATCTTTCCCATGCTAATTTCTGAAGATATTTCCAAGAAAGAAGTCTATTGATTACATGTCCTCTGAAAATAGTAGCATAATCGGAGAAGGAGTAAAGACTGTGATCTTCGTGTTGTAGCCATTATCACGAAACCTCTCGACATTAACAAACTCGAAGCTGATTCAAAGATGTTGAAGCAATTCAATGGTTTAGATCTATTTGGGAGATTTTTAGAAGATTCCGAAGCGTAATTAGGACTTGGAGCAGATTGAGTCGCTAGATTAGGGATAGGGATCGAATCAGTAAATGAGATATTTTTTGGGACTGGGAATGAAGAATATGATGAATTAAGACTCAAATCGTTGGAGATTCTCATCGGAAACCCTCCAAAAGAAAGAGAGGATTTCATTTATGGATAATGGGATAATCCAAATAAATCCGGATCAGGCGTAAACGCGGTACAAAAAATGTTTTTTTATGGTTAACTAATCAAAATTGTGATTTTAATTGAATTTGGGTAATTGTAAAGGAAATAAGAGATTGTGATGTATAATAAAGTTTGAAAACTTTCTTGATTGGCAAACGAAGAGCCAGAAAGTCGGAGGGATCCCGTTTGAGGTGGTATACTTTAGGGGGTTTATACAGTCAACCCTTGAACTGTTGTGTAGAAGGTTCTATGACCACTTCAACGACAAGTAAGGCAGGATATTCATACATCATTAGGGATTTGATTTGAGTCAGCTTCTATCAGAAATCCCTCTTGCCTCAGGTTTTACTCTGCCACACTTCAAGAGTTTAGCTAGAATGGAAACCATGAATCTCTTTTCCAAGAAGATTGTTGTGTCGATTTGAGATTTTCCCCTTATAGTCATTGATTGAATTGTGCTGGAAGATTATAACTTTTGATTTCAGCTTACATTTTTTTGGCTTATTAATCTTAGAGTTACAATTTTTCCACCCTTTTCCGACATTATTCCACGTTTGATGAATGTTCTTGGCTACTGAAGAGAGACAAAAGTGGTTCCAGAATCACCATTATATGATAAACATTGTCTTTTGGGAACATATGGATTCCTTTTATAGTATTTTATGCTCAGTTTACATCTCGAGCTCCACAATTGTTAAAATGTTTTGAAAGATACTCTTTTTCTGCTTATCACAACATTGTCACCCCATCAAGATTTTGCATCAACATATACGGTGCATATAATAATCATAAAACTAAAATCTGTGTATGCGCTTTTGTTCGTTTTGTAAAATTGCTTTGATCCAATAACCTTGTTTTTTTTTGTAGGTACGACAGTGTCACTGTTAATGGTAACCTTCAATGGCAAGATCAGTTTACTGAGATGAACAAACCTTTCTTTGACTTATGCGATGGAATATTCATGAACTATACGTGGCAGGTCTACCTTTCGGTTCAATCAGTCTCTTTTATCAATTGGATAATAAATTAATGTTTAAGAAACTGAAAATGTATATCATTGTCTAGACAGAAAAAGTTGACTCAGAAGGAACTATAACTGAATCAGACGATGATAATGAACAAGCTGATGAGGCTGAGGAGGAAATTGATACATGTGACACTCTTTCTTCATGTTCATTCAAAAGTAGTGGTTCTGATTTTCGTACATTATCATTCTCTTCAGATGGTGATATGCTTAACAATGGCTTTGAGTCAGAAGATGATCTTGATCCTTCAATCAAGTCAGTTGGATTTAACCATCCTCATGTCAAACGACGCAAGAAGTTACCTGATTCTGTAACTATGTTTCACTAAGGTTAGCAAGTATAAATCTCTTGCTCTATTTTAAATGCACAATCAAAAAAAATCCATAGAAGAAATAGGAGAAGGAAGAAAGTGAGGGAGATGATGAGGAAGAGAAAGAAGAAAAGCATAACGAAAAACAAAGCGATGAAAGTAATAATGACGATGGAGATGACAAGGAATATGAAAAGTAAGAAAACATTGACTATGATGAGGAAGACGAAGACATAAGTAGCTGGCAGCCTGATTTGAGCAAGGTTAATGAACTCCATGACATGTAATATTCTATTCTTATAAGTTTTTTTTTGCCGATGTTGTTGACTTATGCTTTCATTAGTTTCTTTTTAATATAGTTTCTAATTATTATTGGTTATTTTTTTTTGGTAGATTGGTGGCTCTGAGATATTTTTCTCCCACTTGATATTGAAAAGTGGAATTCTTATATGGGTTGAGCATTGGACATGTTCAACATATTTAATTATTTATTATTATTTATATTTAGTTATTTGGGAGTTTATTTATTTTAGTTATTGTCTTTTAATACCATATTTTATTTTATTTTGAGAAAAGTTTTTGTTTAGTATCAAATTTCTCGCTAACTAATGATATTAAAGTTAACCTCCCGTGCCTTGCGCGGGAGCCTCCCCTAGGTACTGAAGCAGATATGATAGTTTACTCTCAAGAAGTTTTGAATAGCATTAAAGTTTTCGGATTCCCTAATCATGATTTGCCGTTGAAGATTGGTGTTCTGATAATGCTACTTAGAAATATAGATCCTAATAAAGGTTTGTGCAATGATACAAGACTTCAGGTTACTCATTTAGCTAATCACATAATCAAAGCCAAGATTATAACTAACGAAGATGATGATATTAAAAAATTATTGATTTCAAAAATGTTTATTTCTCCACCGGAGACTAAATTCCCTTTCAAGATGAGACGTAGGCAATTTTCTGTTGCAGTTGCATTCACCATGACCATTAATAAAAGTTAGGGCCAAACAATATCAAGTTTTAGACTCTTTCTTCCTCGGCCATTTTTTTCACACGCTCAACTGTATGTTGCTCTCTTTAGAGTCAAGTCAACGAGTAGTTTGAAAATTTTAATAACGGACAAAAATAGGCCTCAAATAAGCACACGTAACGTCGTTCACAATGAAATATTTCAAACATAATTCCATCATAGATTACAACTTTCTTTCATGTTTGTTATTGTATCCCAAACTTGTTGCTTTTTTCTTTTAAAACTTCTATTTGCCTTTTAAGCTTGTTATTTTGGTATTTAACAATTTAATCAAATATTTAGTGTTACAATATTAACTCCCCAAATAAATACCGAATCTTATACCCCACGCCGGGCGCAGGTATCCTCTCCCCAAGCTAACAGACGAACAAAGAAAAGTATACAATCAGATAAATGATACAGTCATCAATGACACAAGTGGAGTTTTTTTTAATACGGTTTTAGAGGAACTGGCAAAACTTTCCTTTGGTCGTCATTATCTGCTTCTCTTCGTGCAAAGAGATTGGTTGTTCTTAATGTAGCTTCCAGTGGTATTGCATTCCTATTGCCGGGTGGGAGAACCGTGCATTCGAGATTTAGACTACCCCTTAACCCAATTGAGTTTACGACTTGCACTATGCCAATAGGTTATGACCTCGTGAAGTTAGTTAACTTATCCAAACTAATAATATGGGATGAGGCTCTGATGATGAGTAAATACTGCTTTGAGACGTTGGATAGGAGCATGCGTGATGTTGTATGTGGTAAGTTGGATAAGCCATTCGGAGGCAAAGTTGTTTGTTTTTGGCGGTGATTTTAGACAGATTCTGCCTGTTATGCCTGGTGCTGGAAGGGATGAGACCATTATTGCTGCCATAAATTCATCTATGCTTTGGAGGAAAATGACAGTTCTCACGCTTGCTAAGAATATGAGGCTTCTTGGAGGTATAAACAACGCTGATTCACTAGAACTCGAACGTTTTTCAAAATGGATTTTGGATATTGGCGAAGACAAGATAAATATACCTAATTCAGGTGAAGTTGATATTGATATACCTAAAGACATGCTCATTACTAATTTTGAAAAACCCGTAGAGGCAATAGTTACTGCAGTTTACAGCCAAGCTTACAACATGAAAAAGGATCGGGGTTTTTTAAAACAAATAGCCATATTGATTCCAACTAATAAAGATGTTGGTCTAATTAATGATTTCATACTTGTCCGTTTTGAAGATAACGTATTTTCAATTTTTGATTTATTTTTATGGACTATTGTTTCGGCTTTGGTTTAAAAATAATATCTTCATTTAGGTGAGGAAAAAAGCTACATAAGTTCTGATAGTATTGAACCAACTGAAGGTATTGAAGCGGATAGGATGGTTTATTCTCAAAAGTTTTGAATAGCGTTAAAGTTTCAGGATTTTCTAATCATGATTTGCGGTTGAAAGTTGGTGTTCCGATAATGCTACTTAGAAATATAGATCCCAAGGAGGATTTGTGCAATGGTACAAGACTTCAGTTTACTCAATTACCAAAATCATGTCATTGAAGCAGAGATTATAACTAGCGATGATGAGGTCAAAAGGGTAATGATTCCGAGAATTTTTTTTCTCCACCGGAAACAAAATTCCCTTTCAAGATGAGGCGCATACAATTCCCTGTAACACTTGCATTCGCTATGACCATTAATAAAAGCCAAGGCCAAACCCTATCAAGCATTGGACTATATCTTCCTCGGCCAGTATTCTCACACGGTCCATTGTATTTGCTCTTTCTAAAGTCAAGTCAAAGAGTGGTTTGAAAATTTTAACACAAGATGAAAAAGGAAGGCCTCAAGTAAACGTCGTATACAAGGACATTTTCCAAAATATTGTACCATCATAGATTCCAGTTTGTTGTTTATTATTTTTAAACTTTATCACATTTCCAGTTTATTATTAACGAGTTTTACTATTTAATTACATAGTTAGTATTAAAAATTGACTTCTTCAAATTCATACCAAATTTCCACTCAGGCGCCGGGCGCCGGTAACTCACCTAGTAAAATTTAACCACACTCTGCAAAACACTCTTGTGACATATCAAAGTAGCCACTAGTCATTCTGAATATGTCATCATCCACTGTGCACAAAAAATCCCACTTTTCTAGACCCACCTCACTAAACATTCGTTTCAATGAATCTGTAACTAATAAATCTATCAATTTATTCCGCCAAACAAAAGTTTGGTACTCTGGTTCCATAGTTTAACTTTACAAAAAAAAAAAAAAATGGACTTACCTTCAAATATTGCCAAGTCTTTTGTGAATAACTAAACCCAAAAAAAGAAGCAAGAAGACGACTAGTAACTTCTCCTAGGCACAGCAAGAGCCTTAAGCGGATTCTTCATGACAACAGTGAACTCAAGCTTCTCCGTCAAGTCAACTTTATGAACTTCGACCTCTTTCCACTCAAACTCCTTCACCATATTAGCCACATAGTACTCAAGATGCAACATTGCTAGTCCAATCCCTGGACATATCCTCCTCCCCGCTCCGAACGGCATCATCTTAATCCCTCTACTTCCAGTTATGTCCACCACTTCTTCTTCTCCAATGAATCTCTCTGGCTTAAAAGCCATTGGTTCTTCCCACACCGTTGGATCCCTTCCTATTTCTGCCACCATAAAGTTAATCGTCCCTTTCTTCGGGACCTTATACCCTCCCAATACAGTGTCTTCTGTGACACTATGTTGGAGGACGAAGTGTCCCGGAGGATGCCTTCGAAGCCCTTCCAACACAACCGCTTTCAGATACGGCATCTTCTGAACATCTTCTTGCTCTACCTCATTCGCTTCTTCTCCAACTACGCTTTTAATCTCCTCGTATAATCTCTCTTGGATTTCTTGATTCTTCACCAAATTCGCCATGATCCATTGCAGCGCCGTAGCTGTTGTATCAGTCCCTCCGTTTAGAAATTCCGAACACAAGCTCATTATCTCATCCTCGTTTAGCTTCCTCTTTTCATCAGGTAGCTCTAAATCAAGCAAAGTATCAACATATGATTGCACATAGACATTGTCTTTGTTGTCTTTCTTCCTCTCTTCAACAATCTTCCTCCGGGCACGAATTAGAGGAAGCAAAACGTCTTGCTGCTCTTTGCGTATCTGGAGAAACTCTTCCCATTTCTTTCGAAAAATAAATTTAGTAAACTTAGGCCAAAGGTTTAAGATATTGAATCTAGAGAAGCTAAGAAGCTGTCGTCTCTGAACAAACTCCACCTGTTTGATTTGCTTCTCATCAAGCTTATCTCCAAAACACATAAGGACAAGAAGCGCGAACATAGCGTAGTGAAGATGATCAACGACAACAATAGGTTCTTCGCTACGGAATCGACCAAAAAGGATATCAAGAACCCAACGCCGCGCGTGAGAATAAGATCTCACGCGCGAAGGATGGAGAATTTCAGAAGTTAGGTTTCTACGGAGAAGTCGCCACGTGGCTCCGTATGAACCAGAGCTGATATTGTGTTGGTTGCTGGTAATAATCTTGCTGGTTAGAGCCGGTGGTGGACGATCAGCGAACACGGCGCCGTTTATGATGAGAGCTTGATGAGCAAGGGAATGATCGGCGACGAATATGGACGGGCGGGAAGTGACGTGGAGTGTGACGATTGGACCGAGACGGTTGTGGACGGTGCGAAAATAAGAGCTGAAGCCGCCTAAGCCGTGCCGGAGCCACCGGAGAGTCCCGAGGAAACGGAAGAAGTTAGGATCAGGAGGTAGCGGAGGAGAGGAGGAGTCACGGCGGCGAAGAACGAGATTGAGAAGGAGAGCGATGGAGAGAGAAGCCAAGGTGAGTAACCAAATCTCCATTTCTTTTTTTTTCTATTCTGCTTCACACTTTACTTTTCTTTTCTTTTTTCTGCTTCTTCTTCATCTATTCGTATCTTTATATATATTTTTGTTGTTTGACAAAAAATAATATATATTTTTGTTAGTCAACCTACGTGCCAGTCAAGCATAAGCCAACTTGATAATTATAATTAGGCAGTAATTTATCTTCTACCATTTATAATTAGTCAGATTAACTTTAATTGGGCAGTAATTAATTTGTGCAGATTAAATTTCTAAGTGTGGCTAAATTACTTTACAATTGGGCAGTAATTTATCTTCTACCATGTGACAAAAAGAAAAAACTTGGGCAGTAATTTATCTTCAACTATTAATATTTCAAATTTTCGGAATAAATATATATTTTGAAATTGGAGAAAATCAGGTAGTAAACTTTATGCGGTGTTTGTTGATTTTCACGAGTTGCGATATAATTTGGAGGGATATTAGCCGGGTATCGTGGGTGGCTAGGCTAGACGTCAAGCTTCGGGAGAGCAGAAAATTTCTTTAAGTTCTTTTAATTAGCTCCGCATCTTGGATTTTTATGACATCATCCATTGCGTATGTTACTTAGTCCTGTGACTCTTGTCACTTCTTGGAAGAACTCCTCTTAGAAGAAAATATGAAGACTTTTAGCCCAGAATAGAATCAACGTTTTGTGCAAACTTTGCAGTTTGAAAAGTTTGATGAATTCAAAAAATGACGTTAATCTGTTGGATTCTTTAGAAAATATCAGGGTTGCTTCATTCTCTCTTGTCCTCTATGTATCAGATCTTGTTCCTTGAAAAAAAAAAAAAACCTTTTTTGGAACTTAAAGAGATAAGAAAGTGAAATATTGTAAAACCCGAATCCCGGAAACAAAAAATTTAAATTTATTTTTGTGGGTTAAATAATTAACCGAGGGAGTTCAATTATTTTGGTTTAATTTTTTTTAATCTCGGTTAGAATTAATTGAACCAGAAATTAAAGTTATTTTGGTCTATTTTTAATTGCGGTTTAGTTAATTTCAGTTTAATCCTTATTAAACCAAGATCAAAATATAATTGGTTTCGTTAAACCAATCGTGAACCTTTATTCTCTTCTTCTTAAGTGCCGCAACCCCAGCTTTTGTTCTCCATGTTTTTGTCGCCAACTCTAGGGTCTTCGCCGAGCTTGTCGCCTTCATCTTCTTCTCTACGGATGGTGCCGTCAAGTAGAGTGACCGCCGAGTGAATCGCTTGGCTTGGTTGGTCCCATCATTTCCGTGTGCGAGAAGCTTGAGTTTCCATCTCTCATCTCTCACGGTAAGGTTCCACTCCTTGGTTTAGTTGTTAGTGGTTGTCTCGTTGTTGATCGATGAGGGAGGGTGATCGATGATGAGTCACAATGGTGACATGATGAGGAGTTGATTAGGAGGGTGTTTGGCGATGATGGGGGTTATTTATCCCGAGGAGTTCTGGAAAATTGTAGAATTTTGTCGTGGAAAGTTCTGTGCTTAGCTAAGGTGAGTGCAGGTTTATAAGCTTATCTAAGCGTTTTAATTATTTGATGTGTTTTTCATGAATTTAGACCTTGTATGATCCCTGGGGAATCTAGATCAGGTGTTTCATGAGATAGTTGATTTATTCGGTATTTTCGTGTTTAAATATATTAAATCTTTTGTGTGTATAACTTGTATATGAGAGGATTGCCTCACTAAGTATTTACCGAAATACTTATGCATCTTTTTTTATTTGATGCAGGAAAAAAAGTTATGAGTGTGGAATCAAAGCGAGGAAGAAGAGAAGATCTAGACTCGTCAGTTTCTTTTGAGTGCTTTTTTATTTAGTAGTTTATGATTTTTGGATTAGAATCTGGTAGAATGAATTGGTGAATTTATTCGTTTAATTTCGGTTGATTTTTGAATGTGGATTAATTTATTTAAATTAAATTTTAGATTTTTATTGAGAATTGAATAAATTATATGGAGTTAATTAATGGGATCTCAGTTAATTTATTTATCGTCTTGAGAAATTAATATTTATATGGATATTAATTATTAAAAAAATGGGTGTTGTTGTTTCAATTTGGTATCAGAGCAATTACGGTTCTAGGACGGTTTAGGAGAATTAAATTTGGGGTTAATTTACTTTTTGGTATTGAGTGATGCATGAGTTAAACCGTTGTGTGAAAATTGATTATCTAAGTTAGTCAAATTGTTTGGACATGGAGTTCTAGATCATCTTCTTAGAGCTTTTAATGAGATTCCACAGTAAGTTATTTTTGCTTTCGTTAAGTGTTTGTGGATCTTAACTGTTTATTGTGACAGTATAGATGGCTAACAGAGGTAAATGTCATGGTCGGAGACTTGGTAGAGGACATGGTCGTGGTATTGGTGGAGGTCGGGTCGCGCTCAGAAGAACGCAAGGGCTCTGGTGGTTGAGGAAATTGTAGCACATAGTGCTACGGTTGAGTAGGTCATGGGGCCACAAGCGGATCAGGAAAGGTCTGAGGGGGTGGTCGGTGTGGGTGCCGGTGTTGCTAGAGTGCAAGCGGGTGTTGCAGCAGGTGTTGCTCAGGCTCGAGATGATTGGATTGCGGACCTCTTGACCATGTTGTTAGAACGGTTTCCAGAGAGGGTACCAGTGCAGACTCCGAGTGAACCATCGATAGTTCGAGATGCAGTCGAGGGTTGTGGTTGCAGGAGATCTCCATTCATACCTTAAGATGATGGAGCAATTGCAGAAGATTCGCATGCGATTCTTTCCGGGTGGTGCCAAGCCTAAAGAGGCAGATGAGTGGAGGATGCAGATCAAGCGAAAGTTTGGTTTCATTAAGAGGGATAACTGGTTGATCTCACAGTTCACTATCTGGAAGGGGATGCACATCTCTGGTGGAAAGGTATTACAGCCAGGAGGTTCATGGCCGAGATGTCTTAGAAGGAGTTTGTGACGGGATTTAACTCCAAGTATTTTTCTCATGAGGCGTTAGACTGGTTGGAGGGTAAGTTTTTGCAGTTATCTCAGGGGAACTGGACGATTCGAGAGTATGAGACAAAGTTTAACCGTCTCATAGTGTATGCTGCTCGGGCTATGGAAGATGAGCATGCTCAGGTGCAATGTTTCCTAAGAGCCCTTCGGGCCGAGTTAAGGAAACTTAGCTTAGTGAGATCGTTTGGCATGGTTGCGGAATTAGTCAAAAAAATCGCATTGATCAAGGAGAGTCTGAGGAGTGAGGTTATAGTAGTCAGTCGGAACTTTCATGTAAAGAATCCTCAGCATCAGCCTGGCCCAAGAAAGGTTAGCAAACTGATTCCTATGAGGTGTTAAATTAAAGTAATTATTGTGATTGCTAACCCTGTGTTAACATGTTCTTTCCTACGGTGTGTTAAGGGCGACAAGCCGGTACAGGGACAGAAGTGCAAGTGGGAGGATACTCCCAAGGTCAACCAAGGTGGTTAGGAATGCTTTGGGTGCAGTAGCAAAGGCCATAGGGTTGCGAGTTATCCTCAGAAGGGCGGGATGCTGGGGGATATTCGAGTATGCTATCACTGCAAGGAGGCAGGACATATCAAGCCAAAATGTCCCAAGTTGCAGCAGGGAGTGGTAGCAGTGGCACCGCCAGCTAGGCCGGCTGCAGTGATGCCCCGATGTACACCTTTGTGGAGTCAAAAAAGCTGAGTTTCAGACCGATCACTGGTAAATTTCTAGAATTACTCGAGTTAATTTATTTTGTTGAAGTTATTTGCCTTGTGATGTTGTGTTAGGGATTTTAGCATATGAGAATTATGTAAGGACCTTAAGCGTGAGAGGGATTAAATCTCACGTTTTCTTTGATTCCAGAGCATCACATTGCTTTGGTACTCCAGAATGGGCTGAGAGATGCAGTATCCGGGGCGAACCGGATGAGCAGTTAAGAGTCGTTAATGTCACCAGAGGGATGTTTCTGAGAATTCTTGGTCGAGTTGAGAGGATGGACGTTCAGGTGGCCGGGGAGTCTATGCAAGCAGATTTGATCATTTGTCCCGTGAAACTGTAATATGTTATCTTGAGTATGGATTGGCTCGGTAAGTTCAGACCGCATATGGATTGTCATCGAGGACATGTTGTGTTCAAAAGAGAAAAGAGGAGGTTAGTTTATCAGGGAGTGAGACCAACTTCTGGGAGTCTCATGATCTCAGCTATTTAGGCGGAGAAAATAATCGAGCGGGTTGTGAAGCTTATCTGGCGACTATTATCACCTTAGAAACTGTTGGAAAGGTTACAGTTAAGGATATTCGGGTTGTTTAGAAGTTCGAGGATTTTTTTCAGTCATTGTAGGGGTTACCACTGTCTCGGTCAGATCCTTTTACATTTGAGTTGGAACCGGGAATAATGTTGATATCTAAGGGTCCGTACAGGATGGCTCCAGCAGAGATGGCAGAGGTCAAGAAGCAACTGGAAAAGTTATTGAGTAAGGGTTTTTGTCCATCCGAGCTGTTCACCATGGGGAGCGCCGGTGTTGTTTGTGAAGAAAAAAGATCAAAGTTTCCGATTGTGTATCGATTACCAAGGGCTTAACTAACTCACAGTGAAGAACATGTATCCTCTACCACGGATTGATGAGTTGTTGGATCAGCTGAGAGGGGCTATTTGGTTCTCCAAGATAGACTTAACATCATGATACCATCAGATATTGATTGTTGAGGTGGATATTCGGAAAACGGCTTTCAGGACTAGATATGGGCACTACTAGTTTGTGGTGATGTCATTTGGGTTGACGAATGCACCAACAGCGTTCATAAGATCGATGAACGGAGTGTTTCAGGAGTATCTGGACGAATCCGTGATCATTTTTATAGATGACATATTGGTGTATTCGAAGAGTCTTGAGGAGCACGAGGTTCATTTGAGGAACATTCTGGAGAAGTTGCAGGAACAGAAGTTGTTCCCTAAGGTTGAGCAAGTGCAGTTTCGGCAGCAAGAGATTAGGTTCTTAGGTCATACTGTTTTGGAGGAGGGACACTTCAATGTTCGCTTTACTGGAGCCTAGTGAGCTTTTTGTGGTGTACACGAACACTTCGAGATTGGGTCTCGGTTGCGTGTTGATGCAGCATGGGAAGGTTATTGCTTATACTTTGTGTCAGTTGAGGAAGCATGAGAGCAACTATCATATCCATGATCTTGAGATGTGGTTTTTGCCTTGAAGATTTGGAGATCTTATCTTTCCGGCAGAAAAGTTTAGGCGTTTAGAGATCATAAGAGCCTAAAGTACATTTTTACGCAGCCAAAGTTGAATTTGAGGCAGAGGCGTTAGATAGAGTTAGTAGCAGATTATGATCTGGAGATAGCCTACCACCTCGGGAAGGTAAATTTGATTGCAGATGCATTGAGTCGCAAGTGGGTAGCTTTGGCTAATGAGCGGGACATGGAGTCCTTAGTGAGCAAGGTTAGCACATTGAGATTGTATGCTACATCTCAATTGTTGTTAGGCTTACAGGTAGCAAATCAGGCGGACCTTTTGACCAAGGTTCGGTTGGCTCAGGAAAAAGATGTGTCTGGTTAAGGCTTCCGATGATGTGGGTTTAGAGTATCAGATCTCTACGAAGGGACTATATTGGTGCATGGGTGGGTGTGTGTACCAAAGATGAGAATCTAAGACGAGAGTTCCTGAGTGAGGCCCATGCGAGTATGTGTTCAACTCATCCAAGGGTGACCAAGATGTACTGGGACTTAAAAAGGTATTATCATTGGGTTGGGATAAAAACATATGGCTAATTAGGTCGCGGCTTGCGATGTGTACCAGTTAATAAAGGTTGAGCATCAGGTTCCAAGTGGGTTGTGTTGGAGTTTACCTATTCTAGAGTGGAAGTGGGACATAACTATGATGGATTTCGTGGTTGGTTTGCTAGTTTCCCAGACCAAAGATGCTATTTGGGTCATTGTTGATCATTTTGATCAAGTCAGCACATTTTTTAGCCATCAATAAGACTGATGGAGCTGCATTTTTGGCTAAGAAATATGTGAATGAGGTAGTGAGGTATCATGGTGTGCCGGTGAGTATAGTGTCAAACCGTCATTCCAAGTTCATTTTGTTGGTTTGAAAGGCTTTTCAGGCTGAGATGGACACTAAGGTACACATGAGTACGATTTATCACCCTCACACGGATGGACAATCCGAGAGAACAATTCAAACTCTCGAGGATTTGCTAAGGATGTGTGTACTTGACTTGGGAGGTTAGTGGATTTATTATCTAAGCTTGGTGGAGTTTACTTATAATAACAGTTACTAGGCAAGTATTGGAATGGCTCCATATGAGGCACTGTAGGGGAGACCATGTCGTACACCATTATTGATGTGATTCCGATGAGGAATCATCACCAAAAATTGACTCCGAGACGTTGAGAACTCGATAGGATGATGCTATACCCAATTACTGAGCACCTAGCGATTTAATAGATCAAATGTCACCACAAGATGTCACGAAAACATCACTTGATGAGACTAAGAGTTTTAAAATTAAATCACACGAAGTCGAGAACAATGATCTACATTTTAGAAAAGGTTTTTGATTGAAAAGATAGATAGAGTTTACAATAGATCTCAGTCTCACTACAAAGAGAAGGAGGCGAGATAATAGAAGAAAAAGAGCTGGATTCACGAGAGACAAATCTGGGAACACCACAACATTAAACACACTCAAAAACATAAGAACATTAAAAGAGAGTTTGAATTTGAAAAGAGATAAAAGAGATAGATAAATGGCACCCAATGATGATGATAATGGGCCTTGATGGATCGGGCTTAGCAAATGGCATATATGCACATGAGATCCACAAACCTCATTAAAAACCTTTCTCTAGAAAACCACTTGGAAAAAAACAAAGAGAAGGGAAAAGTTTGAGTAGATCTGATGGCCATTTGCTAGGCATCTTGGACGTGTATCTCGACCAGTGAAGTATTGATACAACCTTTGTAGCTCAAATGATCCTCTTGAGTTATTTCTTGGTCAAGCAAGACTTCGTGGGTTATCTCATTGGTTCGGAGATAAGTCTTGGGTCCAAAAAGAGTTTTCCATGCTTCTTTATCTCCTTGCTCGTCCACTGCTTCATGTCCCTTCCATGATCCTGCCACACACAATGCCAAGTTAGAACCATCAAAAACTCCAATTATTGAAAACTTACCTCGGAGATCAAATGATTGGGCATTGTTGTTGTGAAGCTTCAAGTGAGGTTCAACATCAAAGTCATTTTCTTTGAGAGCTTTAGACAAAACTCCCAACTTCATAATCATTTCCACAAGAACAGATCTTTGGAACATGTTCAGCTTCTTTGTCGAAACAACTCCAATTCCATTCCTCACAAAGTAATTGGATGAGAGCACTTCTATATCATGTGGCTCCTCTTTAGTACCTTCAATATATTTAATACCTTTGGCAAAGAGCAAGTATGTTATCACAGTCATAGAGTTACAATAAACAAGTAAACATATTTCATTTTGGACCAAAGCATTATCTTTGTCATGTTTCTCTTTTACTTGCGTCCTAAGACAAGAGTTTGATTCGAAATGTTCCTTGAATAATCCTAACTTTTTCTCAATGATTTATAGATATATTAAACTCATACTCACAGCTCTTAAATCATGAGAAAGAAATCGAGATAAAGAGATACTTACCTGAATAAGTTCCTTGTTGTGTTTAGTGTTCATAATTATCATGGTAAATGGGAGTGGTGTTGGATTCGAGGGCTCTTCTTGGATTAGTATGAAGAAACTGATGCCTTGTTGTTTATGGCGGTCTAGATTAGGTGGCTTGAGTTGTTTGTCTTCCTCTCTCTTTTCTGTTCTTCTTGTACGCTTCAAGACTGTTTTAAAACCTGTGTTTGGCTCTTGTGACAAAGACAATCGAATTATATCTGTGGGATCAAAGACAAAAGGATGCTTGAGAACAAAGATACTGACCTTAGCGAGTTCAAGTTCTTTGTCTCTGGCTCGTATTATGATTGCTGGATTCCATCCATGGCATAGAGCTTGTTCTATATCATTGGGAACTCTTCTGGACTGATGCTGTCTTAGTCGAATCTCTTCTTTGTGTTCCCCATAACCTGCATCAAAACAAAAAGTATACCGAGATTCTGTGGTAGTTTTAAAGGCCTACCTTGGTGGTGATTGTAGTTTGATCTGAGCATCACCGGTGGTTCATCTTTGAACATTGAAGAAACTTTGACTACGTTTCCAGGCTTTATATTTCTTGCAAAGTCCTTAGTGGAGTTTCTATTCTTCAATTCAAAAATATTTTTCTTGCAAGTCTTAGGAGCTCTTGGTTTTATCCTATCAAGCCAAAAAGAAATTTCCATGTTACTCAAAAAATCATCAATAAGACCAGGTTGTATTATCATCAAATTTAAGCTCTTTAAAATAATTTTGAAGCTTGGATGAAGTCCTTGATTTTTCAGAACACTCATGGTATGAACTTGTATGGATTCTTTGGACTCCTTGTTAGGCAGAACTCCATAAGTAAATAGCTTATTTTTGTCAACATAAGCAAAGTATTTGGCACTCTCATCGACTTGGTACTCCTTAAGAAATTTTTCATCGCTTTGCTCTCCTTTTTCCTTAACTCTAGCACGGATTACTTCATCATAAAACAGAACGACATTTTGGTGGTAGGAGTGATCTAGTTGTAGTTTTCTTGGTTCCTTTCTTAGAGAAACATCCTGCAAAAATTCATTGAGCTTACTCGGCGGCACCGGTACATGGTTAGTGTCACAAGGCATTTTATCCAATGATAAAACGAATTTTAGATCAAAATAATCATCACCTTTAGCCTTACTAACCATAGCAAAAAGATTAGCTTTCGTACCTTTCTTTTGTTTTCCTTTGAGTTTGATTTTATCGAGATAAAACTCATGAACTGACAATGGCACAAGAGTAGTCCTCTTTTCTTGAAAAGGTTTTGAACTCACAATTATACAATCTGCACCAAGAGAAAGCAAGTTAGCTCTCATTTATTTTTGAGAATTTAGATAATTATCTCGGATTTTTATTAATGGTAGAGCATTTGCTGGTTTCTCCTTGATCATAATGCTATCATCAGCCCTAGGTATTTGATTTTGGACCAGAACTACTTCAGCTTGAATGAATTCTCCAAATTCTAGTATTATTGCTTCTTTAGGTGATTCTCGGGTTTGAACTTCTTATATTGATCATGGTGGTTCTTCCTTGTTCTTGATGAGGTTGGTGACATTATCATTTTCTTTGTTGTCTTTGGTGTCAACTTTAGTCTTCAAATATACTTGATCTTGATACACTTCTTGAGGTGTCATCGGACCTAACACGGTCTTTCTCCCTTTATACTCAAAAGAATAGTGGTTCGTAAAGCCCTCATGTTGAACTCTTCTATCAAATTGCCACGGTCTTCCAAGGAGTATATGACTTGCTTCCATCGGCAACACATTGCACAAGATTTCATCATCATATCTTCCAATGGTGATAGGAAACGTTACTTGCTTCAACCATTGTTTCACTTGCTGTATTCGTACAGTTTCCTCCATCAATAACAACAATGCACACCTTTCCATTCACATGACATCGCATGTAAAACAAGTTTTCTCTTTGCTCTTTGGTTTTGGATTGAATACTCAAAGCTCTCCTAGATATAAGCAATTCTTTTCTGACTCGTGCCTCAATCTCACTGATAGGATCTGGTAAAAGCTCTAAACGAATCGATTTATTTTCTCCATTTAAAATCTGATCAACTTTTGCGGCAAACGCTTTGATGAAGAGGTTGTTGAGGTTGTGAAGGGTTTCTCTAACTTGATTGGCCATCTCTGCCTTAAAAACAACACAAAACTAACCCAGTAACTAGTTCTTGTGAACGAAATCACGATCAAATAAGCAAAACACGAAAATGACTACTCATATGCCGAAGAACCCTAATCGCGACTGTTGAACAAAATTGATCTCGAAAAATTATCAAATAAACTCCAAACTTTCCAGATTCAATTTTAACAAATACTAGACTCGTCCTAGGTTCAGATGCAATTAATTTCACAATTGTATCACTAACCAATAGTTTATGAAAATTCAGACAAAATCAGATAGAATCCACTCAACTTCCCGATGGTAGCTCTGATACCACTTTATGCGATTCCGATGAGCAATCACAACCCAAAATCGACGCCGAGACGTTGATAACTTGATAGGATGATGCTAGACCCAATTACTGAGCATCTAGCGATTTAATGGATCGAATATCGCCACAAAAGGTCGTGGAAACACCACTTTCAAAATCGAATCAAACGAAGTTGAGAACAATGATCTATATTTTAGAAACGGTTTTTGATTAATATAACTCAGCCTTAATATAAAGAGAAGGAGGCGAGATAGTATAAGAAGAAGGGTGGATTCATGAGAGACAAATCTCGGAACACCACAACATTAAACACACTCGAAAATATAAGAACATTAAAAGAGAGTTTGAATTTGAAAAAAGATAAAAGAGAAAGATGAATGGCGCCCAATGATGATGATAATGGGCCTTGATGGATCGGGCTTAGCAAATGGCATAGATGCACATGAGAATCCACAAATCTTATTAAAAACTTTTCTTCAGAAAACCATTTGGGAAAAACCGAAGAGAAGAAAAAAAAAGTGTGAGTAGATCCGATGGCCATTTGCTAGGCTTCTTGGGCGTGTATCTCGACCAGTGAAGCCATGATACAACTTTGTAGCTTAACTGATCCTCTTGAGTCATTTTTTGGTGAAGTAAGACTCCAACTTCTTGGGTTGTCTCATTGGTCTGAAACAAGTCTTGAATCCCAAAAGAGTTTTCCATGCTTTTTCAGCTCCTTGCTCGTCCATTGCTTCATGTCCCTTCCATGATCCATGCGACAGGTTCTTAAAGCTGGACCCAAGTGGGGGAAAGAAGCATGATGGGTGCAGATTTTGTTCAGAAGACTACAGAGAAGATTTAGGTGTTGAAGTTGAACATGAAAGAAGTGTCAGATCGGCAAAAGGTTTATGCCGATAAGAGGAAGAAAGAGCTCGAGTTTGAGGTGGGAGATAGAGTATCTCAAGATGGCCATGTTGCGGAGTCCTAACAGGTCCATTACAGAGACTAAGTTGAGTCCGAGGTATATGGGTCCGTTTAGGATTATTGAGCGGGTTAGACCGGTTGCGTATCGGTTAGAGCTACCCAAGATTATGCGAGCATTTCATAAAGTCTTCCATGTGTTGATGTTGAAGAAGTGTTTGCATAAGGATGATAAGGTTGTGGCTTATATTCCGTCAGATCTTCAGCCTAATATGACCGCAGAGGCCAAACCGGTGAGAATTCTTGAGGAGAGAGTCAAGCAGGATCGTAGGAAGAAAGTTTTGATGATCAGAATTTTGTGGAATTGTGACGGGCTTGAGGAGGAACCAAAGGCAAAAATGAAAGCAAGATTCAAGAAGTGGTTCGATAAGCAATCAAAGACTTGAGCTTTCATCGATGGTTTCCAGGTTTGAGTTTATTATTGTTATGTTGATCATTATGTATTCTATTTTGGTGATGTAGACAATTAATACATTATGATTTCTAATAAGATGAGTATTTCTTATTGTTGATAGTGCATGTTGAGGATGTCATGAGCATGTATTTCATTCTGGTATTGTAAACGATAATGCATGTTGAGTTTAATAATAGTTCTTATTGTTGATAACTGGTATTGTCATGAGAGTTAAGTGAACATGAGTTTCTAAAAGGAGTTTTTATGGGGAGTTAAAAACTTGAATTATAATTGGGAGGAGATTATGTTAGTACCCTGAGTGACTGGATATGCAGTGAGATAACCTGAGTATTGGCTAAGAAAGGTTGATATTCTATGTTTGGAATATGGATTATGCCGGTATTACCTTGCGAGGTCGTACGTAGATCATGGGAGGTAGTTTCGGTCGGAAGTGCTTATAGACATATAGAGGGTAATGATTGGTCAAAGGATAGACTAGTCCGGTAAAAATATAAGGAGGATGTTTAGTTCCTCGGATACCCAGAACTTGTAAGGTATATAACCCAGGGTAGAGTGGTATGTGATACCGAGAACCCGTAAGGTTATACTGTCCAGAGTGGAGTGTTACGAGTGTGATGTCGAGAGCTCGTAAGATTATATTACCCAGAGTGGAGTGGCATGAGTTGAATACCGAGAGCTTGAAAGGACTTTGTGGCCTTAGAGCAGAGTGGTAAGGATACCCAGGACTCGTAGGACTTGGTGTCTCAGAGTGGACAGGTATGAGTTTGAGTTATGAGCAATGAGTTTATGACCGGAGTCTTAAGCCAATGACTGAATGTAGACCTCGGAGGTCAATGGTGTTTGATCTCTTGACCAGTTTAGTGGGCAGGAGTGGGCAAGTGTTGATTTTTTTGTTGTGATAATGTGAGTTGAGTGCCTGCGGAAGGATGGAAGCGTTAGATTCAATGACGAATCTAGGTTAGTGGGAGAGAATTGTAACACCCGAGTCCCCAAAACGGGAAATTTGAATTTATTTTTACGGGTTAAATAATTAACCGAGGGAGTTTAATTTTTTTGGTTTAATTTTTTTAATCCCGGTAAGAATTAATTAAACCAGAAATTAAAGTAATTCCAGCCTAATTGTTAATTTTGGTTTAGTTAATTTCGGAAAAATCCTTATTAAACCAAGAACCCAAAATTTTATTGGTTTCGTTTAAACCAATCGTGAACCCTACTTCTCTTCTTCTTAAATGTCGTAACCCCAGCTCTTGTTCTCCAAATTTTTGTCACCAACTCTAGGGTCTTCGTCGAGCTTGTCGCCTTTATCTTCTTCTCTACGGGTGGTGTCGTCGAATGGATTGACCGCTGATTGAATCGCTTGGCTTGGTTGGTTCTGTCATTGCCGTGTGCGAGAAGCTTGAGTTTTCATCTCTTATCTCTCACGGTAAGGTTCCACTCCTTGGTTTAGTTGTTAGTGGTTGTCTTGTTGTTGATCAATGAGAGAGGGTGATCGATGATGAGTCACGGTGGCGACGTGATGTGGAGTTGATAGGAGGGTGTTTGGCGATGATGGGGGTTGAGCGATGTTAGAGGTTAATGATCGGAGATGGTGTCGCGTGATTCACGGTGGTGACATGATGAGGATTTGATCGTGAACGGTGGCGATATCGATGATGGTTCGGGTGTCGTCAAGTTCGATGATGGTCATTGTTGTGATCGTGAATGGTGGTGGAACTGGTGGCGAGATCGTGTGATCGGTGGTGTTGTTGCAGAAGTTTTGACGAATAGATGACTTAATTATGGTGTCGTTGGAGAAGTTTTGACGAAGAAGATGACTTAATTATGTGTTATATAGTTACATATTTCATTAAAATTATTTTATTAATATTTAGGTTGCGTTCGGAAAATCTGGGGTTTATTCATCCTGGAGAGTTCCAAAAAATTACAGAATTTTATCACGAAAATTTATGTGCTTGGCTAATGTGAGTGCATAACCATAAGCTTATCTAAGTGTTTTAATTATTTGATATGTTTTTCACGAATTTAGGCCGTATATGATCTATGGGGGATCTAGATCGGGTGTTTCATGAGATGGTTAGTTTATTTGGTATTTTCGTGTTTAAATATGTTAAATATTTTAAAGCGTTAATGTGTATAACTTTTAGATGGGAGGATTGGCTTACTAAATATTTATCGAAATACTTATGCATCTCCTTTTATTTGATGCAGAAAAGGAAAAATTGTGATTGTGGGATCAAGGTGAGGAAGAGGGTACGATCTATACTCGTCGGTTTGTTTTGAGTGTTTTTTTATTTATTAGTTTATGATTTTTGGATTTGAATCTGGTAGAATAAATTGGTGACTTTATTTGTTTAATTTCGGTTGATTTAGAATGTGAATTAATTTATTTAAATTAAATTTTGGATTTTTATTGAGAATTGAATAAACTATACGGAGTTAATTTATAGGGTTTCAGTGAATTTATTTATTGTCTTGAGAAATTAATATTTATGGGGATATTAGTTATTAAAAAAAAACGAGTGCAATTGTTTTAGATATATAAACTGATTTTTCCATATATCACACAAGATGGTTTTGAGATTCTACTTGAATTTGGAACTTGTTTTTGACAAAGTGGTTTTAATCATTTTACTCCAAAATGGACCTACTTAGCACTAACGAATGTCATATGACCCCCATTAAATTAAAATATTAATGATTATTAATATATTTTTAATATTAGATTTTAGTGATATTGTTAGCAAAAAATTACTCTTTCACCCCCTTCCCCTCTAATATTTATGGGGATATTAGTTATAAAAAAAACATATGCGATTGTTTCAGATATATAAGCTGATTTTTCCATATATCACACAAGGTGGTTTTGAAATTCTACCTGAATTTGGAACAAAGTGGTTTTAATCAATTTAGCACTAAGAAATATCATATGACCCCCATTAAATTAAAATATTAATGATTATTACTGTACTTTTTATTAGATTTTAGTGAAATTGTTAGGAAAAAATACTTTCTGATCTCCCCTCCCCTAATATTTATGGGGATATTAGTTATTAAAAAGAAAAACGGGTCCGATTGTTTCATATATATAAACTGATTTTTCCATATATCACATAAGGTAGTTTTGAGATTATACCTAAACTTGAAATTTGTTTTTGACAAAGTGGTTTTGATTATTTTACTCTGAAACAGATCTATTTAACACTATGGAATGTCATATGACCCCCCCCCCCCCCCCCCCCCCCAATTAAATTAAAATATTCTAATTATTAATATATATTTTATTAGATTTTAGTGAAATTGTTAGTAAAATTATTCTTCGACTCCCTCCTCCCCTCCCCCCTCCCCCACAATGACACTCGAAGTTAAGCTTATTAACAACAAGGTTTACGAGATTGGAAACGGTGATAGACTAAAAATATCATAAGAACAGTGATGAGCATATGGGTAACATGCGAATTTAGAATGATTTAAAAGTATAAATAAAAAGCTCATTTTTTGTAATTTGCCTAGGGTTGTTGAAATAGTTACAGACGATCTGCGCACCATATTAACAACAATGACACTCGAAGTTCGAAAAACTAAAATACTGAGATTATATATAGAGAAATTAGTGATTGCGTTTTTTTTTTTTTTTTTTTTTGTCTTCCTTCTTCTATTAAATTCCAGAGATAAAATTTCACCAGGATATACCTTTTTATGTAATTTCTTGGATCGTTTTTTAACTGAATAAATCAATGCTCTTTGTATGATGATTGTACGATGGGTTAATTTTATAAACAAATACAACGAGTTGGTAGAAGAGAAATGGAAAATTTCAGCTATATTATTATATTTTCGTAACTTTATATGATTTATCTTTAACAAAATGAAACGATCGCTAAACAATTATCAAAATCATTGAAAATTGATCCACTCACAAGACTAGTAGTCACTAATCACTGCAAATAAAGTCACTAATATACAAAATATACTTTCTACCATTGCCAAGAACTATGAAACCTCAAACCACAAGAATGTAACAGAGATATATAAAGCACACTTGAACCCCAATATTTTTTCCTGCTGAACTCATTCTTTCTTTTTACGTTTCTCCTTTGTTTCCACCTCATCATATATCCACGAAGTTAAGATCAGCGGAATCCCTACGCAGATCGCTTCTATAGCGAGTCCGTGAGTAAACCCCGAGAAATCATCCTCCGTTACACCGACAAATGACGCAAGAACAATTCCAAGATATCCGCTAACTATGAATGCGAGTGCAATGGCTGACATGACAAATGCCATGAGAGACCCTTCACATCCAGGAGGACAGACGCGGACCATCAAGACGGTAAAAGGAAGATTCTTAAAATAAAAGAGCGTTTCCAAGATTCCAGAAAAGAAGAGTACATATACAGAGTCCGGCACTCCCAAATCCCGGTAAATGCCTTTCACAAACAAGAGATCGGATATCACAAAGACTGCTATTGTTACCTGAATGGCCGCGATCAGTTTCCTGGGCCGGATAGATTTTAGCCAACGATTGTAAGCAACACCCCATAAGAGCATTGCAATTTGACCAAAAACCTTAGAGATCCCTAGATAAGATGCATCGATTTTCAGAAACTTTGTTTGGTAAAAGAACATTGTCCCTGTCAGAACAGGAACTACAGCGGTTGATAAAGCGATCCAAGCTATCGAATAAGAAATCTCAGGCTTCCTCAACACTTTTGAAAGGTCAGAGATATGTTTTCCAATACCAGCGGGCGATGGATCTTTCGGAAGATTGAGAGACTTTTCTCGGATGTTTATAGATATAAGGAACTGAAGAAGAGCCAAAATGCCAAACACTAGGAACGTTGACTGCGCAGAAAACTTTTTGATAGCAATACCACCTAAAAGATTTCCCAAGATTCCACCAAGAGAAGAAGCCATCCAAACAAATGAAGCTAGCTCACTAGACTGTGTCTCTGAGCTTTTTTGCTTTCCGGCCTCAGCAACAATAGCATCATTTGCTACTTCAACTAACGAAGCACCGAGATTACTAAGGAGGAGATATAATGACAAAGCTAAGATTGACACATTGGATCTTGAGAGGAAAGCTATAGCTAGCCATGACATTGCTTGTAACAAAGCTGCAATAGAAATACAAATGTCAGAGCAATATTCCAAATAATACTCAAATAACACTAACGAGAATCCATTAATCCAGAAGCATAAAAACAGAAAACCGCTCCGCACTGTACGTCTCTATCCCAAGCTTTCAGGCTCCAAATGGAGAGGTATGGTGCGGAGCGGTTATATATAGAATTTCGACAGTAGCACCGCACCGCACCGCACGTCTCCAATCAGATCCTCAATATTTCGAATTTGTTTTTGTTCATATTCTTTTTTTTACTACTTCAGTTTTCTCGATTTGTAGATATAAATCTACAGATCAGTGAGAGAACAAATAATCTCTCAATCAACTCTGATTCACAATTCCATTGAAACAAGAAGCACTAACTCACAATTCCAGATTGCACAGGACGATTATCAATGAAGCGACATAAAATGAAGTTAAAAAATGCACAGATTCAAAAAGTTAAATGCTAATTGTGAATTGGCCTGATTACATACCTCCAAAAGCGATGTATGGGATACGGTGTTGGCCAAAGAAGTAAACAGCGTCTGAAACGATGCCGTATACGGGTTTAGCTACCATTGGAAGATTAGCTGTGTTCTGGAGAAGTTGTAACACAGAAGGATTGACATGGAGTTCATCTGTGAGGAAGAAATTGGCTCCTAGCCATGGGAAACCTCTAAATCCTTGTACGAAAAAACCAAAACCGAGAAGCCATTTGATCGGGTTACCGCCGCGAAGTCCTCCGATTGTATCATCCCTGCTCATCACCGCAGCAGATTCCGGTGGAGTTCAGAGCAAAGGAAGCAGAGGATATTTAGAGGTATCTCTTTTTTTTTTTTTGTCGGCAAGTTAGAGAGATCTTCTTTTTCAATTTTCAATTATTTTTTTTGTTCGTATATGTTATTCCTGGAAGATATTTCGGGAAACATTTTTGGTAAGTTCTGGAAGAGTAAACGTGTTAATTTCTTAATTTCTTGAAGATATTTTAGTGAATATTTTGGGAAGGTGTGGAAGCGTCGACTAGGACGGTGTACGTGGATATAGTCTTGACTCTTGGACATTATTGAGAAAAAGAAAAAAAGAAAAAAGAAAAAAGAAAAAAGAAAAAAAAAATTGTTAAAAACTACTAATAATAAATGGTGAGATATATAAAATATATGTTTATTTATATAATATATATATATATATATATGTATTTGTATGTAAATATTAAAAGAAGGAGTTAATACGTAAAGAGGAGAAATGTATTACTTTTAACTTACTTTTCATGCATTATTATAACTTACAACATCATACAATAATAAGTCGGCTAATACTAAGTCGGTGAAAGTAAAAAATATTAAGATATTTTTAGATGGATAATTAATTATTTCTAACATTCCTTCTTAATTATCTATCACTATTGATATATTACGTATTGTCTCGTTAAAAAACTTATCACAAAAAAAGTCAATGGGATAAAAACCATGGCAAAGGAAAAAAGACTACACTAACGTAATCTTCCCCTAAAATGTTGTATGTAGTTTTTCCTTCAAAAATCTCGTAAATGACGCATTTTGATACTATGAACATGTTTTTTGAAAGTTATAGTGGAAAGCGCTCTCGTGAATAAATCCGTTGCATTGTCAGCAGAACAAACATATTGGGTGTTTACTTCTTGATTCTTTTTGAGTTCTCGTATGTTAGAAAAAAATCTTGGGGGAATATGCTTCGTTCTGTCGCTTTTGATATAACCTTCTTTGAGTTGGGCAACACATGCAACATTATCTTCGAATAATTTTGTTGGTTGTTTGTTGGTGACTACTCCGCTTGACTGTTGTATATGATTAGTCATGGATATGAGCCAAACACATTTTCTACATGCCTCATGAGCGCAATGGTCTCTGCATAATTTGATGAAGTAGCGACCAAAATCTGCTTTCGGGAACGCCAAGAGATTGCAGTACCAACTATGAAAACATATCCTGTTTGCGATCGGGCTTTATGTGGATCTGACAGATAACCTGCATCTGCAAAACCAGCTAAAACAAAAGTACAGTTTCTAGGATAAAACAATCCCAAGTCAATTGTTCCCTGAAGATAACGAAAAATATGTTTTATTTCATTCCAATGTCTGCGCTTGGGAGATGAACTATATCTTGTAAGTAAATTTATAGCAAATGCTATATCTGGTTGGGTACAATTTGCAAGATACATAAGTCCACCAACAGCTCTCATATAAGGTACTTTAGGACCTAATACTTCTTCGTTATCCTCACCAGGTCGAAATGGATTTTTATCAACATTAAGTGACCAATTGACAATTGGAGTACTCAAAAGAGTCGTTTTATCCATATAAAAACGCTTTAAGATCTTTTTCGTATAATTTGATTGATGTATGAAAATTCCATCTTGATGATGCTCGATCTGGAGTCCAAGACAAAATTTTGTCTGTCAAAGATCATTCATTTTGAACTCTTCTTTCATATGAGTTCTGGCATCATCAATTTTTTTTTGAGTTCCAATTATGTTCAGGCATCCACATAAATAGCTTTTTAATTGATTTGTCATATTCTGTAAATATACAACTTTTTGAACTTTCAGTTTACGTTGTTTCGTAGGAGGATCAAGGTATAACAATGACGATGTGCACCATGTAATATCTTTTAGAACTTCCTTAACTCCTCCCCCTAACGCTGAGAATTTATCTTCATTAAAATGATAATCGGCAAAACGTGCCGTAAACATATCACCAGTTCGCGGTTCAAGATAACGAATTATAGTTGGTGATGTATACCCGATATATATTCCCAATCTCCTCTGTGGTCCCATTTTTATTCTTTGTGGTGGAGGTATAGAGACATAAACCGCACACCCAAAAACTCGAAGATAGGATATATCTGGCTCCTGGCCAGATGCTAATTATTTTGGAGAGTATTTATGATATGCACTTGGCCGTATTTGAACTAGTGCAGCAGCATGCAAAATTGCATGACCCCATACCAAAATTGGGAGCTTTTTTCTCAATATTAACAGTCTAGCAATAAGTTGTAACCTTTTAATCAAAGACTCGGTCAAGTCATTTTGTGTATGAACATGCGGGACCAGATGTTCAACATCAATTTCTAATGATATACAATAGTTTTAAGGGAAGAGAAATATTTTTTATCCTTAATTATTTTGTGCGTTGTAGCACTATCTGCCAAACATATGTCTCCAACCCCGATGTCAAAGACTGACATTTTCTGATTTTAAGAATATTCATAAAAGATGCATTAATATAATAAAACAAAAATTTTATATTACAATAAAACTATCTTATATCAAGAAAAATAAAATTAAAAAAAAACACAACTAAAATATTAGGAGTTTTTTTTTTTTTTTTTTTTAGGAAGATTAACAAACATCATGCCATAGTTTATCGTTCAAGAAGATTTTTCATTTGGTTTTTCGTTAATGGCTTCAGGATCAACTACAAAAGCAGCAATATCGAGAGAGATATCATCATTTAAGCCATCAAAAGAAGGTCCGGAGTCGCCATGAATGAAATTGGTTTCATTTGCTTTTTTTTAGCCTTTTGTGATTCTTGATACAAATCGACCAAATGATTGGATGTACGACATGTACGGGACTAGTGTCCTTTCATGCCGTATTTGTAGCAAGCATTTTCATGCTGCTTATTTGTCACACGACCTACTTCGTTCTTTTTAAACCTTTTATTATTTTTTCAGCGTTGAAATCATTAGGGTGGAACTTTTTTCCTTGTCCACGTCCACATCCACGTCCACGTCCATAAACTCCTCGCCCACGGTCACGATCATAACCTTGACCGCGCCCATAATTATTATTGGATGACACAACATTCGCTTCTGGTATTGAAGCTGATCTAGTAGGACGAGTTTGATGGTTTAACATCACAAGTTTATTATTTTGTTCAGCTACCAATAGAACTTGCATCAACTCTGAATACTTCTGGTATCCATTCGCCCGGTATTGTTGTTGGAGGACTACGTTTCCAGGATGAAAAGTTTGGAGAGTTTTTTCGATCATATCATAATCACTTATCTTCTCTCCATATAGAATTATCCTGGAAGTAATTCCAAACAAAGCGGAATTATATTCACTAACACTTTTGTAATCCTGAAATCGGAGATTCAACCACTCATATTTAGCTTTCGGTAAGATCACATATTTTTGGTGATCGAACCTATCTTTGAGTGATTGCCAAAGATCTGCAGGATCTTCTTTTGTCATATATTCATCTTTTAAACCATCATGGATACGTTGGAATAAAAATATCATGGCGTTAGCCTTTTTTTCTTCTGGAGTTGGCTTTGATTTATCGATGGTATCAAGAAGCTCTCTTCCTTTTAAATGCATTCTTGCTGCAACTGCCCACCTCATATAATTATTTCCAGATATACCAAGGACAGCAATCTCGAGTTTTGCTAAATTTGACATGATAATTGTATAAAAATTTATTAAGCATAAATTTAATTAAAATTCAACTTAAAAATCAAATTTAAATGGCATGATAAAATTCTAAAATCTGTAAGCAATAAAAACATAAATTAAAATAACATGATAATAAATAAGAATTAAAAGAACAATAATTTAAAGCATATAATTTTGTCTTCTGGACAAAATTTATTATATAATTCTTCTGGAATTTTTCATGTATGTCTTCTGGACATATAGTTCTTCTGAAACTTTTTTAATAAATGTATTCTGGACATTTAACTATAAATAAAACACTGATCTGAAGTGACATAGTCTACCATATGATCATAAGCCGTTTGAGGTGGCAGAGCCTACCATATGATTATGATCGTAAAAAAGCATAGCCTCCGATTCGGGGAAGACAGCGCCTATCGTCCCGACATAACATATAAACGGAGAAGACATATCCTATCTTTTTGTTAACAGAAAAGAAATTAAATATAAATTAAACATAAATTAAAACATAAATTAAATCTCACATTTTCAGTATTAGAGCGGGTCGTGCTGATAACGTGTTAAAACTACTAATAATATATTGTGAGATATATAAGATATATGTTTATTTATATAATATATATATATATATGTGTTTGTATGTAAATATGGAAAGAAGGAGATAACACGTGAAGAAGAGACGTGTATTACTTTTGACTTACTTTTCATGCATTATTACAACTTACAACACCATACATATATATAAGAATGATAAGTCGGCTAATACTAAGTCGGTGAAAGTAAGAAATATTAAAATATTTTTAGATAGATAATTAATTATTCCCAACAGAAATGACACTTTTTGGGAGAATTTTTCAAATCCTAGTAGAAAACAAAGGGTTGGATTGGTAAAAAACTAGCATAATAACCATAGAATAATTTAGAGTAAACTAAATAATAAAATAATATTTATTTAATTACTCTGAATTGCTTCACTAAAAGATGGTTGAAAACTTTGAGCTGAGGTAGTGAAGCTTATTAAGTTCTTGCACTGCATCATTATTAAAAAGTAGATGATTTCTATCTTTCAAGAGATTCCATCCAAGAAATGATATAAGAGAGGTCTCATTTTTTCTTTCAGGCATCATCCTAAAGAGAGCATTTAAATTTTGATACAATTCTTAAGTAACTAAAAGGTCACATGATGGTGTTGGAGCTGGTGCCAGTTCCCATATTTCCTAAGCTACTCTGGTGTTGGAGTTGGTGATTGATCGACTCAGTTTCTTCTTCGTCGAGCAAGCTGTTCAACAATTGGAAGTTTGTTATGTATTACTTTCCACCATAAAGTTTTGATTTTTAGTGGGAGACTAATCTTCCATAGCTTTTTAAATTGCTCCTTCTTTTCTTCGGCTAAAGGTTGTAGGCTATCCCTCTGCTGATCCTTTGTCCATTGAGTTTGTAAAATGAGATATAGTGCCTACATTACGACTATTGACCGTCTACACACTATTCATGTGCTGTAGTCGTAAAGTAGTCGCGTTTTTACGACTATTTTTACGACTCCATAGTTTACCGACTAATGATTTCCGACTACAGGTTTTAGTCGACGATTAGTCGTAACGGAGCTTTTTACGACTATTTGGCGACTACTTCTGCAGTCGCCGAAATTCTGTTTTCTTGTAGTGCTTACAGATCTGACATATAGTAGTAGTAACCTATTCTAAACATAAAAGGTAAACTTTTTGTAACAAATACAAGTTTTTAGGCGATTTCATGAAATCGTGGTGGTTACTAACCACCGAACGTTTAAACGTCGCCTGGGCGGCCGCCGCAGCCGTGTTTTTGAACTTGGGATGGGATGTATCTAATTAAAAATGACCAAAAATGGCATGTTTTAATGCTTATATATCTTAAATGATTTAAATTATATATTAAAATTATTTTAAAATATTTACTTTTACTCTATAAAATAATGGATTGACTGTAGCATCCACCTCAAGTAAATGTATTATATTCTTCATCTTTTTACTCTTCATGGATTGACTTTGATAAAACGGTTATAACAAATTGCTAGACCATTAATATTGAGAACAAAGCTCCCAATTTCAGTATGGGGTCATGCAATTTTGCATGCTGCTACACTTCCAAATACGACCAAGTGCATATCATAAGTACTCCCCAAAACAATTAGTATATGGCCAGCAGCCAGATATATCCCATCTCCGAGTTTTTGGATGTGCGGTTTACGTCCCTATAGCTCCACCACAAAGAACAAAAATGGGACCACAGAGGAGATTGGGAATATATATCGGGTATACATACCAAGTATAATTCGTTATCTTGAATCGCAAACTGGTGATATGTTTACGGCACGTTTTGCCGATTGCCATTTTAATGAAGATGAATTCCCAGCGTTAGGGAGAGAAATTAAGGAAGTTCCACAAGATATTACATGGTGCACATCGTCGTTGTTGTACCTTGATCCCCCAACGAAACAACGTAAACTGGAAGTTCAAAAAGTTGTACATTTACAGAATTTAGCAAATCAATTACCAGATGCGTTCACTGATACAAAACGGATGACAAAATCATACATACCCCCTGCGAATGTTCCATCAAGAATTAATGTTCCAGAAGAACAAAATGATGGAAAAATAGTAAATGAACCTAAAGTTCAATTGAAAAGAGGGAGACCAGTGGGATCAAAAGATAAAAATCCCTGAAAGAAAAAGAAATTGGAAAAAATGAATGAGACTGGTCCAGTAGAACAAAATACAGCGAAAAGTCCTGAAGACGAAAATAAAAGTCCTGAAGATGAAATTGACTTAGAAAAACATGAGATTTCCATCAACTATGTCCAAAATGGAAAAGTATGGGCTAGAAATGAGATAGAAGATGATGATAAAATTTTTTCATTCGCTGTATCCAAGGAAATTAATTATGAAAATGATGATCAAGATCCAAAGTCCATATTAGAATGCCAAAAAAGATCTGATTGGAAAAAATGGAAAATGGCCATGAAAACTGAGTTGAACTCCCTCAATAAAAGAAAAGTTTTTGGACCTATCGTCACAACGCCCGAACATGTAAAATCCGTCGGATATAAATGGGTTTTTGTTCGGAAAAGAAATGAGAAAAATGAGGTAACAAAATACAAAGCCCAACTTGTTGCCCAAGGATTTTCTCAAAGGCCGGGAATTGATTATGAAGAAACATATTCCCTGGTTATGGATGCAATTACTTTCAGATTTTTGATGAGCTTAGCGGCATCCAAAAATCTAGAAATGCATCTAATGGATGTTGTGACTGCATATTTATATGGATCACTTGATAATGAGATATATATAAAAATCTCTGAAGGATTGAAAATGCCTGAAGCATTAAGCTCAAAAGCTAAAGAAATATGTTCAGTCAAATTACATCGATCACTTTACGGATTAAAGTAATCCGGATGCATGTGGTATAATCGCTTAAGTGAATATTTGTTGAGTAAAGGATATACCAACAATGCGATATATCCTTGTGTATTTATTAAGAAATCCTTATTTGGTTTTGTGATCATCGCTGCATATGTGGATGACTTGAACATAATTGGAACTCAAAAGGAGATTGATGATGCAGAACTCATATGAAAGAAGAGTTCGAAATGAAAGATCTTGGACAGACAAAATTTTGTCTTGGACTCCATATCGAGCATCTTCGAGATGGAATTTTCATACATCAATCAAATTATACGAAAAGGATCTTAAAGCGCTTTTATATGGATAAAGCGACTCCTTTGAGTACTCCAATGGTAAATAGGTCGCTTAATATTGATAAAGATCCATTTCGACCTTGTGAGAATAACGAAGAAGTATTAGGTCCTGAAGTACCTTATATGAGCGCTATTGGTGGACTTATGTATCTTGCAAATTGTACCTAATCAGATATAACATTTGCTATAAATTTACTTGCAAGATATAGTTTATCTCCCCACGCGTAGACATTGGAATGAAATAAAACATATTTTTTGTTATCTTCAGGGAACAACTGACTTGTGATTGTTTTACCCTAGAAACTCTACTTTTGTTTTAGCTGATTTTGCAGATGTAGGCTATCTATCAGATCCACATAAAGCCCGATCGCAAACAGGATATGTTTTCACAGTTGGAGGTACTGCAATCTCTTGGCGTTCCCAAAAGCAGACTTTGGTCGCTACTTCATCAAATTATGCAGAGACCATTGCGCTTGCCGAGGCATGTAGAGAATGTGTGTGGCTCAAATCGATGACTCAACATATACAAGAATGAAGCGGAATAAGCATTAATAAAGAGCCAACAAAACTGTTCGAAGACAATGCTGCATGTGTCGCCCAACTCAAAGAAGGCTATATCAAGAGCGACAGAACGAAGCATATTCCCCCAAGATTTTTCTCTTACATACGAGAACTCGAGAAGAATCAAGAAGTAGATATCCAATACGTTCGTTCTACTGACAATGCAGCAGATTTATTCACGAAGGCGCTTCCCACTACAACGTTCAGAAAACATGTTCATAGTATCAGAATGCGTCACCTACGAGATTTATGAAAAAGACGATTTGTCTATCATTTCAGGGGGAGATTACGTCACTGTACTCTTTCTTCCTTGTCATGGTTTTTATCCATTGGGTTTTTTCATGATAAGATTTTTAACGAGACAGTACATAATATATCAACAGTAATGGATAATTAAGGAGGAGTGTTAAAAATAATTAATTATCTATTTGTACTATTATAATTTGGTTTTCTTTTTCATAAATCGGTTAACCGACATGTTTAACCGATCAACATGTTTAACCGACGTAAAAACTACTATATAAGTAGTATTGTACATTTAAGTTGGGTTTAATAAGAATAATTATCAATCATTTTCTCTACAATACAATACATACACGTCCACATAATGAACCTCTATCTCATACATACGACCATTTACATACATATACATATACATATATATATATCATAACAGATTAGTTATATTTTTATAGTTGTTAAAATCTTATGATTATACGTATTTGTAAAATATATTGTTTTTTAAATAAAGATACTTATATTTAGTTCAGTAATATTTTAGTTGTATTATTATTGGGTATAATTAATGTATTTAGAATTTGTTTTAGGATTGGTGTTATATATAATTATGTTAGTATTGTATTTATTTTTATTTGGGTAAGTAGTTTTATAAATTGTGTTATTTATTTAAACAATATAAATTAGTGAAGATAAATGATATTGTAAATTTTTATGGGGATTGACGTATTTAGAATTTGTTTTCCAATAAAAATATATCTTCATGGTTAAAAATGAGTGAAATAGAAGATGCATACAATCTTTTGAACCGATCAATCTTTTGGTCTGGAGGATTGATTTTCACTTGGAATGCGTCGGAGGCATTAAAAATACTGATCAAATGGATAAATAAAGAGAATGTTTAAAATGATTTATATCCTCTATATAATTGCATACACAATTTAGTATATACTTTTGAAATCATAAAGATGTCAGATTACCTGATTGGATTTTTGCAAATCTTACCAAATAAATGACTATTTCACCAGCAATTCTTAACATATCTCGGCTCCCTTTGCCTACAACATCAGATGACTGTGAAGAGAATATTTTACAGATTTTGAATTATTCCGAGAATGACAGCATAACGGTTCAACATAATAAGACCAACCTAGATTTTTATCAAAAATAAACAAAAGACCAACCTAGATCATAAGTTTTTTCCTTTTATTTTTTATAAAGACTAGATCATAAGTTACTAAATTAATTTGGGCTATTTAGATATTTTGACTTGGCCCATGAGACTTTATGTGTTATCTTCAACGGAGATAGAGAGCTTCGTGGAAAAATTGATCTCTTTGCTGTGAAACTGCATGTATGATGTAGATCACTTCGATTTTGATCACTGATTTTATGAAATTGCTTATGCTCATTTCTTGTTGTTTTCTCTTAATCATAAAAAGTGGTTGAGACACATATTGGTACAACGGATTTTTCCCAATCTCATAATCATTAAAAGTGGTGGAGCCACATATTAAACAGTGATAGTTACAGTGATTTCTTTTCCATGACAAAATTTCCACGAAGCTGCCTCTCTTGCTAGGATCAACGGTCTCAGTCAATATGTAGGTCAACGTTACTTTATTCAATTATATTAAAAGCCTCTTGGTTTCATTTTTTTCATTCTTTCTCTAGAAAGCTCTTTGATACTCTCTCCGCCACACAAATGGATTCTTCTTCTTCTTCTTCATCAGATCCTCCACCTTTTTCGTCTACACATGCTGTCTTTCCGAGCTTCCGCGGGGAAGATGTCCGCGAAAACATTCTCAGTCATCTTCAGAAGGAGCTTCAAAGAAAGGGAATCGAACCGTTTATGGATAATGGGATCAAGAGAGGAGAATCCATCGGCAGCGAACTCATACGAGCAATTAGAGGATCTAAAATTGCAATCATCTTGCTTTCGAGAAACTATGCTTCTTCAAAGTGGTGTCTTGACGAATTGGTGGAGATTATGAAGTGCAGAGAAGAGTTTGGTCAAACTGTCTTGGCCATTTTCTATAAAGTGAATCCCTCTGATGTAAAGAAATTGGCTGGAGATTTTGGGAAAGTTTTCGGAGAAACTTGTGCTGGTAAACCTAAGGAGGATACTAGGAGATGGGAACAAGCTTTGGTGGAAGTTGCCACAGTCGCTGGTTACGACTCAAGCAAATGGTTTGTCCTCTTTGCTCTTAATATTCAAAATTCTACCAAAACAACTTTGAACTCCAACCATATTTTTTTAGAAATTTTCCAAAACACTACCAAATTTTGGTTTATGAGGGTTATTTTAGAAAAAAGATTACTATCATTTTCCTAGAACGTTAGGAAATTTTACTAAATCTAAGGGTTGTGATAATTTTTTAAAACTGTAAGACTTAAATTGTAATTTTAGAAAACAAGACATAAAATTGTAGCATTTTAAGAGTTCCTCAAATAATATATATCCAACCAAAAAGATATATAATTGGAATATGAATGTCATTTTTTCGTGACTATTGAACATACGCATTCAACTATTCATCTTTCCCCTTATTAGGGACAATGAAGCTGCCATGATTGAAAGAATTGCCACTGATGTTTTAAACGAGCTGATTAATTCTGTGCCATCAAATGATTTCGATGATTTAGTTGGGATGAAAGCTCATTTGGAAAATATGGAACCATTCTTACACCTTAGCTCCAATGAAGTGAGGATGATAGGGATTTGGGGTCCGTCAGGAATTGGTAAAAGCACATTCGCCAGATTTCTATTTAAAGAATACTCTCATGGCTTCCAACTTAGTGTCTTCATGGAGAAGATCAATGGACCTTATCCAAAACCTTGTTACGATGAGTACAGTACTAAACTGCAACTACAAGAAGATTTCTTGTCTAAAATAATCAACCTGAGTGATATCAAGATTAATCATCTAGGAGCTGCAAAAGACAGATTAAAAGACCAGAGAGTGTTTGTCGTTCTGGATGATGTGGATCAGTCGGTGCAACTAGATGCCATGGTGAAAGAAACTCATTGGTTTGGTCCTGGAAGTCGGATTATCATTACAACGCAAGATAAAAAGATTTTGAAAGCACATGGAATTCATCATATATACGAGGTGTGTTTTCCAACTGACGATGAGGCTCTTCAAATCTTCTGCATGCGTGCTTTTGGTCAAAAGTCCCCATGTGATGGTTTTGAGAATCTTGCTCAGGATGTTACACAACTTTCCGGTAAACTCCCTTTGGGACTAAGGGTTATGGGATCTTTTTTCAAAGGAATGTCCAAGGATGAATGGATAAGGGAAATACCAAGATTATGGACTAGTCTTAAAGGAAAAATTGAAAACATTTTAATGTTCAGTTACAATGGCTTATGTGATGAGGATAAAGATTTATTTCTGTATATAGCCTGTATGTTCAACAACAAACGGATAGAAAACGTGGAAGAGCATCTCGCAAAGAATTTCACTGCTGTGACACAAGGTCTTTACATCTTAGCTGAGAAATCTGTCATATCAATAAGTTCAGGATATGTAAAGATGCATGATTTGCTAGCACTTTTGGGTAGAGAAATTGTTCGTAAACAATCCATTCGTAAACCTGGGAAGCGTCAATTTTTGGTTGATACTAAAGATATATGCGAAGTATTGAGTAATACAAAAGTAAGTTTTCTTTGTGTTGCTCAAACGATTTGATACCTGCCTAACTTTATTTACTTATATGTGACTTTGGTTTCTTTTTTTTTAGGATAGTAAAAGTGTTATAGGCATAAATTCTGAGTATTCCACAATCAAGGAGGAGTTATGTAGAAGTGAGAGAGTCTTTGAAAGAATGCCTAATCTCCAATTCTTAAGACTCTATGGTGATGCTAGTGACCTCAGATCAAACTTACCACAAGGTCTGAGCTATCTACCTCCAAAAACCAAATTACTACATTGGACTAGTTTTCCGATGAAATGTCCGCCTTCTAATTTTAATCCGGTGTTCCTCGTTGAACTAAACATGCCTTTCAGCAATCTTGAAAAACTGTGGGAAGGAATTCAAGTAAGTTTAAATTGTAGTTTTTTCTTTCTCTAAATTTTATTTGTATAAATTTTTGTGTGCTTCAGTTTTATTAAAGTCAACAACCTTTATCTTTTTTCTTGTAAATATTTATTTTAGCTGAAAAATGGTTTACTTCTCGCTGTCATTGAAATGTGTTCTATGAGTTATTTTTCGTTGATAAGTTCAGTACTAAGTGTATGAACGTCTGGTTGTATCCTTTGTTTTTCTATACAGACAATTAGAAATCTCAAGTGGATGGATTTGAGTTCTTCCTCAAACCTGAAGGAGCTTCCTGATCTCTCAACTGCCACTAATCTCGAGAAATTGAATCTTGATAATTGCTCAAGCCTGGCGGAGCTCCCATCTTCTATTGGAAATGCTATTAATCTCGTGGAACTGGATCTTAGTTTTTGCACAAGTCTAGTGGAGCTCCCATCTTCTATTTGGAATGCTGTTAATATCGTGAAATTGAATCTTTGTGGTTGCACAAGACTAGTGGAGCTCCCGTCTTCTACTGGAAGTAGTATTAATCTCGCGGAATTGAATTTTAGATTTTGCTTAAGACTAGTGGAGCTCCAACCTTCTCTTGGGAATGTTATTAATCTCAAACAGTTCGACATCTCCATTGGAAGAGGGATTAATCCAAGGACATTAAATCTCAAGGCTTGCTCAAGGCTCAAGGAGCAACTGGATATGGGAAATGCCACTAATCTCGAGCAACTGGATCTGACTGGTTGCTTAAATATGTTCCAGATACGATCCTCCATTCAGACGAACCTCAGGAAAAATGGTCTACGTAAAATTCCAAGGAAGGAATGGAAAATGCCGCTTTTGCTCCCCAAGATTCTACAACTCAAAGATCTTTGTAAAAGCTGATTTTGTTTTCATCAATAAATTGAAATACTATAGTTTCAGCTTGATTAATGAATAATGCCCTTTTTATGATGTCAGTTTGATCAAACATATTGCACAAACTTTACTGTATTCAGAAATATGTTGGTAATCTAAGGAGAATTGGTCATCATCACAGTTCCTTTTAACAATGATATCCATCTTTTTATCTGTTTACAGTTCACAAAATTGGTGGAGATAGAGTTTCTAATTGTGATATTTCTTCAAAATCTGGTTAATTACTCTACCACATGCGGCAGATACATCAATAATCCAATATCAACAAAATAGACCCGTTTACTTTAAAAACGGCAATTCAACCATTGTTACTAACCGAACTAGAACTAAGATCATCATAGAAATTAGAAACTACACTAACAATTGTAACATCTTATTGTTCCCATGTTAGAAGAAGTTTGGAATTGCTGGATTTCATATGATGCAAGGGATTTTAGAACCTTTTTAAGTACCAGTACAACAGAATTGAATAAGGTTTCTACGAAGATTACGAGAACAGACATATTTGAGGAACCAAAACCAAAAACTACATAGAATTGGTGAAAGGATAGTGCATTTTTAACTATTTTATTTTCCCCCAACACCATAAAAGGATGAATTTTGTGGAGTAAGAAACGCACTACTATTCTAAAACCAAACATTAGACTTCATCCAAAACTCAGCAATACATACCAAACACGATTCTCACAGCAGATATTTTTCGACAACCGTCCGGCCAAACTTCTCCTGAACATCCTTTGGTGTTTCGACCTAAGATAAAGGAAACGAGTTTGGTTCAGATTATAACTTTTTAACTAAAATCACTTTTTTACTGATATTGTTTTGTCATTAGCTCAGTTTTACTCACCGCATTCAAGGCCTTCAAAACTGCCTTTACGGTGTTGTATGGATTCCTTGAACCAATCACCTGAAGAATTTGAACCACAACCATACTTTACCTCCAATGGAAAACAAGAAACGATGTTACATCGGGATGAAGCAAAAATGCACCTTTGATTTGATGTTCTTGAAACCCGCTAGAAGCAAGATTATTTTGACAACTCTCCCGGCTTTCATTCCTGTTGTTGTTGGTGCAGGCCATAGATATAACTAGCAGCAGATTCAAGTTTATAAAGGATAAGTGGTGTCAATAGATCATATCATCATACTGTCATAATGGAACTCAAAATAAATACCTTAGTTTTCTTGTAAGAAGTCTGGACTGCGTGTGCAATGGTGTGCTCCTCATGACGCTCTACATAATGAAGATTCTGAAAGCATTTCTCATACGCCTGTTTTGCGTTAGAAATGAGAGCATGACAACTGATTAAAGCCGGATATAGAAAGATGTATAAAGGCCTTGTAACAGAAAAAGATGAATACCACAAGTTTTAAGTTTTATGTTCAGAAATCAAAATCGATATAGAAATAAAGACATTGGTATACCAAAGAGTCTTCTCAACCAACCTAAAGTTGAACACAAGCTTTACATTGGTATAGAAATTTGGCAAATGGCATCAAGCTCGTTTAATTGAAGACATACTACGTACTCTTGTCAAACAGGTAAAACTTCACAACAAGTTGCATATTATGCACTCTCGTCCTTACCTAATATAATGTTGATTAAGATTTTCTATGCAATATATGGTGAAATTTTGAGTTTGAACTATGGCAAATGACCAAAAACTCAAGCTTTTAGAATGTCTCACATACTCAACGCTTGGCAGTACACACAAATCAAATCAGTATCCCGTTGTATCAGAATCACTTAATTGACAATGACTATCTTTGCTAGTACCTGTTGAGACCTGTAGTATCTATCTTACGTAAGACATCACATATTTGTCTCTTCCATCAATCCTAGATGAAAAATGGTAATGTGAGATTTACCTTCTGCATTGCAGACTGGCCAGTCTCAGCTTTTGCTTTTGCATACCCAATGATACCTTCATAGTTCCCGCAAACCATCAATGCAGTGTACCTTTCAACCCTGCCACCCTAAAAAGACGTGTCTTTTTTTTTTAGCCGAGCAATTGAATAAAAAGATACAAAAGAGAGAAATGTTAGACAACTATACCTTTGTGACCTTGGCAACTTTTTTAACATCTATCACATGCACATCATATCCCTGCAAAAGATAAGAAAAAATCTCATCAGCACTAAGAATTAAAAAGAAAACTGTGGTAACAATTTCAGTAATTGATTGAAATTATTGAAATTACTGAAATTACTGAACTTATGTCTTATCTCACTATATTAACTTGATTAAGTTTAACACAAACTTATGTCTTATCTCACTATATTAACTTGATTAGGTATTTTAGCTTCTGCACAGCTGAGAGATGAGAATAAATGGAGAGAATCCACTTACTTTTCGGTATAACGGTTGTCTTTTCTTCTCTGTCAAAGCATTTCTCTCTTCAGCCAAATCTCTAATCTCCTCTTCCAACCTCTTTCCCTTCTTCCCAAAAGTATGATCAAGCTCAGAAAGCTTAAGTTCAAGTTTCTTATCGATAGCATTCAGCTTCTCCAACAAAATATCATCCCTCTCTTTCATATCATCAAACTCCTCTTCGTCATCAGTATCATCATTTTCATCCTTAGAATCAGCAACAAGACGCTCTTCTCTTTCTTCACCACCACCTTGAACATTATCACGTTCAATAACTCCATAATTAGCTGGATTATTTGGATCAAAAGCCTCTTTCCACTCAACCAACCTCATAGCTCTGTTTAGCTTTTGCTGCAGAACAAACTTCTCTTTCCCTTCAGCTACCTTCAAACGATTCATCAACTCACCAATAACTCTATACTCAGGTCTAAGTTTGAAATGTTTCTCCTCAAATTTATCTAATTTGTTCATCCACTTAAAAGTCTCATCAAGGGTCTCTGCAAAAACAATCATACAACTTAGAAAATATAAAAAGATCTCATTTTGAAAGTAAATTCCAATTACAAACATACCTGACTTAACAAGGGTTTGAAGAAGCTCTTTATGTCTTTGAAACTTCTTATTAAAAATGTCTTCTTTTTTCCTTTCTTCATCCCAATCAACTTCATCTAATTCACTATCTGAATCAGAAGGCTCTTCACGTCTGTTTAATTCACCATCATCTTTCAAGTTTTGCTTTTTAAGCTTGTCAATGAATGGCTGAATCCCTAAATAATCTTCTTCATCTTCATCATCAATGTCTTTATAATCAAGTCCTTGTCTTTGTCTATCTTCTCTCTCACGTTGCTTCTCTTTCTCCACTTCTGTTAATAGATCTCTTACTACTCTCTCTGCTTCTGCTTGTGACATTGTACTTGCAGAGAAGAATCGGTACCTCTGTGATGAGATCCATGGCGATTGAGTTACAGGGAAGAATGAGATTCGTTTGGTTGAAGCATCAAGATTGTAGCTTTTTCGGGTAAATGAGGATCTGAGTAGGAGACGAGGCCAAGACGAAGCGCGAGATCTGAAGGACATTGTTAGTGGTTCATCAGATTGAAATGGAAGAGAGAATGAAATTTCAAAAACCTTTCTGATTCAGATGAATTTTAGGTTTTTGGTGTGTTGAGACAATGACGAATGAGTGACATCAGCTAACAAAACTGGGCTTTCACTTTACTCATGGCCCTAATCTGGTTAATTTGAAGTCATAAAAGCTTGGTGAAGTTTTTGGTCCAACTCTTCTTGATTTTGAACTCTCTCATACATGTGTTGTAAAACAGTAAAATATGGATTCTCTCATCCTAAGATTACTAGGAGAGAACTTGAGCATGTAGTTTTAAATTTATATTTTAGTTACAATATACTAGTTATATAATATATCATTTTTGTTTTTAAAATAGTTTGTTTGAATTTTTATTCAAATTTGATTTTATTTTAGTTGAATTGGATAACAATTTTTACAATAAAAAAATAGTGATAGAAATTTAAAATTTAGAATTAGATTGGTGTTTTTACGTTGCTATATGTAAATGTGTTTTGTTTTACCAAATTTTGATAGTAATATTTTTCCTTTTAAGTATTGTTGATAAACTTTTTTTAAATATATTTTTGGTGTGATAATCATTTTTAAACTGTTAGAATCAATCATTTGTTTACTATTATGTTTTCTATTTTGAATAGTTAATCTAAGATCAATGTAATTGTAAATATATTTATTTGAATCAACCTTTTATAAAAATCTCCTTACTCATTTAATTTAAACATGGTGAGTTATGGACATACATGTTAATTATTTGATCAATATATTTTATTTTGAATAACAGTATTTAATGTAATATAGATTTATTTTAACTTTATATTTAATCTAATGAATATGTGATTTCCGAGGTCTTGTATTTTTTCCCTTAGATATTATTCAAAAATCACATTTTACAGAGTAACCTTGCCCTTACGTGTTATTTACATGGTTGTTATGTTGACATGAGATCACCACATCAATTCTTAAAATAGTTTTAAAACAAGACAACCATTACTATACTAATTACACAATTTGCCATTGAACTTAAACCATTAGTCACATTGTATACTAGATAAAATCTTGCGCAATACGGGGTTTAATATATATATATATATATATATATTATTTTTTATTGTTGCATTTTTATGTACTTGCTCGTTCTATTTCTATTTTATTTTTATTGCTTTTTAAGTTTTTTTGTATGCACTATTAGACATTTACATTGTTTTATTTTTCATGGTTTGAAAAATCTTCTTATCGATTATAAGAAGTATTTTTTGGTTGTTATATATATATATTTTTGTTTATTTTGTTGGGCCTTATTTTTTCATATTATATATTATTTTTGTTTTCTTGACGTTGGGTTTTTTTCCTATTATTTAGATTTATTCATTATTTAAAATTAATTTTTGTTTTTGGAGTATCATATTTTGTTGAGGTTTTGTTTTTATCATTTTGATTTTATTGTTTTAAACCCTATGTTCTCACTTTATGATTAAATTACTTTGGCGCCGGTGCCAGGGATATTTAGTCATAATTGAATTCTTTCTAGTCTTGGAACCCCCCCCTTTTTAGTTTTCTGTTTTTAAAATTTCGTTTTTACTTTTATTACCTTTGAAAACTTCTATTTCTTTTAAGTATTTATCTTGTGTTGTTGCAGTGCATAACTAGGCGTATCGACTCAGGGAGTGTACATCATTACCAAAACATTGGAAGACTTGAATGAGAACTAAGGAGACTTCAAAGAGAACAAAACTTGGCCGAAGAAAGGAACCATGATCAAGGTGCTCTCAACCTTGGTCGAAACCAAGAAGTTCCAGCCCTAGACGAGCATGGACATCCTCTTCACGATGAAGAAGGCAAATCCATCTTTGAACCTGCATCACTCCAAGATGGAGAGACTGTCGACCCTCAGGTTGGTCTAGAACAAGGGCCACGTGATGCTGTTCACTTAGGCGTAGGAGGAAACAATGGTATGCCTGCTCAAGAGGCCGACAACTTCATCAATGCACAACAACAAGCTCGTGGTGAGGTTAGACAAGCCGCTTACATACCACCTTTGAGGAGAAAAACGATCGCTGATTATGATGCTCCAAATAAATACCTTCATAATCTCTCTGCCATCAATATTCCTCAACCACGAAGACAATATTTTGAAATAAAACCTCAAATCATTGCCTAAGTGAAGCATGGGAACGTTTTAAGGACTACGATCGTGATTGTCCTCACCATGGCTTCTCGGATGGTAATCTTATGAGTACTTTCTATAGAGGACTACAACCTAAGTACCAACTCTCTCTTGACACAGCCAGCAATGAAGACTTTACCACTAAGACCGTTTAAAAAGGAAAAGCTCTTATTGAAAACCTTGTTGCAAGTAATAGCAATGGTTGTACTGATTTTGATAGGACTGTACGCCCAAATAACTCAGATTCTAAGCAAATAGCTGAGCTTAAGAATATGATGAGTCAACTTCTAAGGAGTAATCAACGCCCCTTATACGCATGTGATACCATTGGAGGCGCATAAGAAGGGAATTTCTATGAGTTTGATCCTATGTCAAACATTCAAGAAGAAGAAGTCAATTATGTTGGTGCTCAAGGATACTATCAAAACCGCGGTTATGAGTTATACATGTTAACAACAATTTTAGAAACACTTTTAACCTCTTTTTACAGGAACCCGAATGTGGGGAATCCTCAAGACCACTTTTATCCACAAAACCCCAAGCCTATTCAAAACAAGTTTGAAAACACTAACTACGGTAGAAACAACTTTCAGCCCCGAGCTCCTTACAATAACTACAGAGCACCATTTCAAACTGGACCAACTCAAGCGCCAATCACTCACGAGAGCAAGCTTGAGATGATGATGCAACAACTACTTGATTCACACCAAAAACAGACTCAAGAAATCCACACCAAGATAGAAGGAGTCTACAACAACTTGAATGGTAAGTTTGAAGGTATCCAAACCTTTTGTAAGAGGCTAGAGACACAGGTCATTCAAACTGCAGAAGCCATTGGAAGACAACCATGAATACTACCGGGAAAAACTGAAGGTAACCCTAAGGGATTTTGCAATGCAATCTTTACCGCACCAATGCATACCTCTCAAGCTGCCAAAATCGAGAAGACGAAAGAAAGCTATAGTGCCTATCTTCGACTCTTATGAAGATATGATCCATAAAACATGTATGATCATCAAGGAGAAGCCAAAACATTACTGACCAAGGAGACTCAAAAAAATTGAAGACCCTGGGCATTTTGTCTTTGCTTGCACCATAACATGCATATAATTTCTTAACTCTCTCTGTGATTCTGGTTCTAATTATAATGTTATGCCAAGAAGTATTGCAGAGAAACTTGGCTTGCAAAACATTGTCCCATCCAATCTCAATCTAGTATTTGGAGACTCCTTAGAAAAGACACTAGAAGGCTTGATTTGTGATTTACAGTCAGTCGCGGGAAACTGCATTGTTCCTACCGATTTCTACATCTTGGACATGGATGGGAGGACCAAAAAACCTCTAATCCTTGGGAGACCATTTATTGCTACTATTGATGCCATCATTGACCACACCAGCAAGAGAGCCATGTTTCCTAACATTGATCCGAAAGTGCATTATCCAACAGTATCTTGCACCACTAAGACAAAGAGAAATGAGATGAGTACAAGAGACCAGGAAATTGACAAAGGAAGCCAAAATAATTTCCTAACAAAAGCTAGGTAATCAAGAATCAAGCCTTTACCTCATCTATATAGTAAAGTAAGAATCATCATGCCACTTAACCTAAAAGGGGCAACAAAAGAACAAATTGATGAGATGGTGAATCACACTAAGGAGCTATTACTTGGAGCTAGAGTCATTAGTGGAACTGGCGAAGCTCGGCTCTTGATTGACAAGTCTATATCAAAGGACCCTCACCAGGAAGAAGCTAATGGAAACTCAACTCTCGAAGCAATTCTTCACCAAACCTAAAATGGCAGCTATGTCGAGCTAACAACTTAAACCAAAATTTTTTAATGGGAGGCAACCCTTTGGTAAGATTTCATTTTAGATTAGTTTACTTTCATTGTTTTCCATGTTTTATTTTCAGTTTTTTTGCATAAAGAAAAATAGAAAACGAAAAAAAAGAAGAAGATGAAGGAAAACTTGGAGCCGAGACAAAAAGAAGTCTTGCCAGCGCTCCTGGAAGAGCAGTCAGGGCCAGGAAGCCTTTTCAGCGCTACAACATGCCTCCCAGCCGCGCCAGCAACTCCTTTTGTGTCAACCAGCTCCAATCTGCATTATAACATCTTGCATCACATTAGGTACGTTTTATTTGATTTTATTTGCATTTAGTACTAATAGTTTAAGTTCATTTCTTTATGAAAAACAAAAAAACACAAAAAATAGAAAAATAGAAAAGCAAAAGAAGAAGGAAGAGAAGAGTATTGACAGTTAGGAAGAACTGTGATTAATAGACAAAGAACAAATGAATTGGGCAAGAAGTATTATACACCAAACCCTTGACCCCATTCATGAAGATTCGTCAAGGGAAGCAAGAATCACAAACAAAGAAAGTTAAGAAAATGAACAGGAACTCGGAAGCCCATCGGCACTCCACAAGGTCACAGTGCCGTGCGAAATGAGGTATCCAGCGCGGACACGGGAGCTGGTGTCATGCCAGCAGTGCCCAGCCCGTTTCTGTTCCTTCCCGTACTGTTTTCCGACCTATCTAGGCTGAACCAAGGCTTTTTTAGGCACAATCAAACCATAAACGTGTAGGTCAAGGTAAGTTTACTAAATCTCGGTTTTAATCAAAAAAAAATTCAAAAATATTTTTCGGATTTAAAAACCACCTTTTAAAGAGATAAGGTTTTACTTTTTGGATCAAAGCTATCTCACTTCATCTCTTTCACACTTGTTGCGAGATTGAACCCAAACTTAGAGTTTTCATATATTGCTCATTCAAATTTCCTTAGGATTCGAAATCCACTCTTATTATCTATTAATTGCAAAGATATGGACTTCTATTTCTCAATTTCTCTATGAATCTTAAATTGAGTATTTGCAGTTTCCTCTTCGTATAAGCGTTTAGATTGCTAGGAATTGTTGGAAAATTCTATACATTTGATTCTAGGATGGTTAGCCATAGATTTTTATAATGATTTACTTGATAGATTTGAAAATCTCATATGTTGATGAAATTCACTTCTTTGCACTTCTTTGATCATGTATAACACTTATAGGTTGAGTTTATCACATGTTTGATATTGAAAATTGAGAATTTCGTCTTCATAAGTTTGGTAACTTTTCAAAAACGGAAATTGAATTTTGATTTGTAAAATCTTGCTATGATTGATTACTCTCATTGAAATTCACTTATGTTATGGTTTATACATATGTTTGTTAACATGATTATTCAATTATCACATGAATGATTCACATTCATGACTTGAATTTTTTTATGTTTTTCATGTCTTTAGGTAGATATAGAGGCACAAATCCAATCAAAGAATTTGGCTAAAGGCACGAATCGTGAAAGACCACAGCACATAGTGGAGTTGAACGATGAGTTCGATGAGACAAGAACGAAGTATACTAATGAAAAAGAACAAGGCAAAAGAAAAAGTCACATTTCAAGAGAAAAAGAGGCACAACCATCACTTGGCGGCAATGTTCCTTTTTGGGTTTGGATGCAATTACTACCGCATCGCTTTCACAAGGCACGAGAAGCGCCTACAAGCAGCATCGGACCTCGGTTGGTCCAAAATGGACAGAAGATGGAAGCCTGTAAGGGCTAAAAATCCGTTTTAGGCAAAATGGATATTTTACCGACCCTAAAAATTAACCATGAGACCATCTTCTCTTTGGGCATCAGCAAAGACGTGATGTGGTATTTTTGATGCCCTTCATATGCGTGCTTTGTTATCTCTCACTAGTCACATTTACGCCAAGGAAGACCGATAGTTACTCGTAACTGTGACACTCTCTTTCCCCAAATGCATAAACACTATAGCTCAAGATGGGATTTTGACTCTTTTCATCGAAGGTGTCACTTATTCCTTGACAATTCGGCAATTGGGACAGTCACTTGGGCTTGAATACCTCGACGGTGTTGAGTTTAGCTCATCCTCGGGAACTGAGTTTTGGCAAAAGATCGCCCATGGCACCTACAGTTCTAACAGGGCGAAATCGAGCCACATCAAACACCCGACGATAAGACATGTACACTGTCTCCTAGCTAATGCTTTATTTGCTAGGAAAAACCAAGGAGGAGTTCTTCATGATGAACTTTGTGTCCTCCAAGCATCATTCACACCATCAGCTACTCACGTGCATCAAGGTGAAGCACGATGCTTTCACTCTTTCGGACCCAAGTCCTTCCACCACCTACGGCGGTATCATCACCGAGATCATGAGAGCAGCAAGAGTGGAGCTTGAGACAAAGACTTCACGCTTTGATGATTCTAGCGCCCAAATGGATCCCACCAAGTTTGACTAGAGGTATATAGTTTCGTCAACATTGGTATATACCATATTATTTCCTTCTTCCTCTTTACCACGCCTGAGCAGGGAGACTAGAGCAGGACCCCAACTTCTACGGAGTTCCACGATGCCTACTTTCCATACACTATTGGACAGTACATCAACAGAAAGGCCCAAATCACCCTTGGAAACACCAGACTCTCACCTCTACGCCAGCCACAACAACCAGCCCTCACAAATGACGGCCTCACCCTTGCAGAAGAAAGAGAGACGCCACATGCTTCAACAAGAGGATGCAATGAAGGACAGATGCATGGCACGTATGAAAACTATGCTCAGGACCACAAGACAGTATGACTATCCTTTTTCTTACGATACCACACAAGATTAGCCACTTCGTCTCACTCTCATCATGCCATTAGAGCACTCAGCATCATAACCACCGTAACACGTACTTATCCCTTCTTTTATTTTATTTTATTTTACTTTATTTTCATTTATTAAGTCTATTTCATCCTCTCACCAACTTTTTTACACTTGGGATAATGTGATTTAAGTCTGGGGGATGATTGATGTGATCCTGGGTAGGATCAAGTCCTAGGAAATGCTCCAACAGTTTGTAAGAAGTCAAAATAAGGTTTAGGTTGCGGAAATGAGGATTATCGAGAATATGAGGGGGTATGTCACGGGGTTGCTCGATACGGGACGTGGGTTATCAACGAGGATCGGGGATAACAGGGCGACGAGGGACTCGGGGGACGAGCACGTCACGAACGATGGTCGGATACGTGGATCGGTTAAGGAATGTAACGATGATCGGATGAGGATTAACAACGTGAAGAGGAATCGACACGATGACGCAAGACTCGATGATCGGCTACGTGGTTTGGAACAGGGTTTGGCAACGTGGAGGAAAGCGACACGATGATGGAAACACGGGATCAACTACATGGTTTGGTAACGTCATGATGATGGAAACGCGATGGCTCGAGGTGACACTTCCAAGGGTTATGAATGACCCTTGGACAATCAAACTTGCTCGGAAGGGTTAAAACCCAACTTAGTGAACAAGAGATGAATCAAGTGACACTTCCTAAGGATGATGAAGGATTCCTTAAGATTTTTGATGAACTTGCTAGGCGTGAGGATAAGATCCGAACACTATAAGCACACGAAATGATCAAAAATGTAAAGGGATTTTTAATAGAAGTCTGATAGATTGAAAATGAGAATACACGCGGTTACATATAGAGTTCAATGCATGAAACTTAACAACATTCAACTCTCGGAATTCTACAATCATTAAACCATAAATTTAAACGCTTTAACTGATCTTTGAATGCATTGCCTCGGCTTGAAGAAGAAGAAGATGGGCTTGGGTTTATCAAGAGGCTTTGGAAAAGTGATGAGGCCTTGTCTCATTTAAAAATTTGTTTGGGAAACCCATTGGGAAAAAACCAAACGAAAGAAAAAAGAGTACAAGTCCCACCACCTCTCTTGATAAACATTTAGATAGCTTGTATCAAAACCAATGTGGTTGGATTAGCATTACCTAAATTTCCTGAGATAGTGTTGAGGAGATGTTGCAAAGTGGTCTTAAGCTTGGCTTGTTTGGACCGAGTGATGGGGCCAAGGGGAATGTGCAAATCTTCATGTCCTTGCTTGGGTTTAAGCTGCCTCCCTTGATCCTTGTGGTTCTCCTCATCCTCGAGTAGTTCCGGTCCAAGTTCCTTACGAGGCATAATCTCATCATCCTCCCCCAGTTGAAAAAGATGTGTCCTCAAATCGGTTTCATCTGCAATATAAGGCACTAAATCAGTAATGTTGAAACTTGAACTCACTTAGTACGTACCTTGGAGGTCTAGTTGGTAAGCGTTATCATTAAGCCTTTTGGCAATTTTGAACGGTCTATCCATCCTCGGCATAAGCTTGGATTTCCTTTCATTAGGGAACCGGTCTTTTCTTAGATGAATCCACACCAAGTCTCCTTCTTTGAATGTCAGCTCCTTTCGGCCCTTGTTTGCATACTTGGTGTAAAGTTTGGTCTTGTGTTTGATATTTCTCCGCGCCTTTTCATGAATCTGTTTAACAAACTCAGCCTTTATCTTTCCATCAAGGTTTGTTCTTTCACTCAAAGGTAAAGGCATTAGATTCAAAGGTGAAATGGAATTGAACCCATACAAAATTTCAAACGGATAATATTTAGATGCGGAATGCCTAGCATGATTATAAGCAAATTCTACATGAGGTAAACATTTTTCCCAAGTCCTAAGGTTCTTTTTAGTGAGGACACGTAGCAATGCGGATAAGGTTCTATTGACTATCTCAGTTTGACTATCGGATTGCGGATGACATGTTGTAGAAAAGCAAAGTCTAGGTCCTAGTTTAGACCAAAGTGTTTTCCAAAAACAACTAAGGAATTTAGTGTCCCTATCCGAAACATTGTTCCTAGGCATGCTATGAAGTCTAACAATTTCTTTAAAGAATAACCCAACTACATGAATGGCATCATCGGTTTTATGACATGGTATGAAATGTGTCATTTTAAAAAATCTGTCTACTACCACGAAGATTGAATCCTTACCTGTTTTGGTCTTAGGTAAACCGAGTACAAAGTCCATGGAAATGTCATGCCAAGGATGCAAGGGAATAGGTAAATGAAGATACAAACCATGATTTTGGATTGTGGATTTGGCTTGTTTACACGTGGTATATCGTTGACACGCCTTCTCCACATCATGCTTCATATGTGGCCAAACAAAATGGTCTTGCAACATGGCTAAGGTTTTTATTATGCCAAAATGTCCCATAAGCCCACCTGCATGAGCTTCCTTGACAAACAAGTCTCACAAGGAGGAGTTAGGTACACATAGCTGGTTCTCATAAAACAAGTATCCATTGGCCTTATAGAATTTTCCCGGACCGGATTTCTCACATGATGCAAATATATCTTTGAAATCATCATCAATAGCATAGAGTTCTTTCATTTGCTCAAAACCAAGTAGTTTGACCTCTAAAGAGTTTAAGAGCAATACCTCCGAGAAAGAGCATCGGCTACTACATTCTCCTTACCTTTTTTGTACTTGATCACGTATGGGAAGGTTTCAATGAACTCAACCCACTTGGCATGTCTCTTGTTGAGCTTATGTTGTCCTTTGAGAAGCTTAAGAGACTCATGATCCATGTGGATGACAAATTCCTTGGGCCATAAGTAATGTTGCCATGTTTGTAATGCCCTAATAAATTCATAAAGCTCCTTATCATATATTGGATAGTTGAGTGTGGCTCCTCCAAGTTTTTCAATAAAGTAGGCTATGGGCTTTTGATCTTGCATAAGAACAGCACCAATACCAGTTCCTGAAGCATCACATTCAATTTCAAAGTTTTTATCGAAGTTAGAAAAAGATAGAACCGGGGTATGTGTGAGTTTATTTTTCAAGGCTTTGAACGCCTCTTCTTGAGCTAGCTCCCATTTGAAACCAACATTTTTCTTGATAACCTCGGTAAGTGGGGTTGCTATTGTGCTGAAATCCTTGAAAAACCTCCTCTAGAACCCAGTAAGGCCATGGAAGCTTCTTACTTCGCTTACATTGGTTGGACTTGGCCAATCTTTGATGGCTTGAATCTTTTCCTCGTCAACCTTAATACCATCTGCACTTACCACAAAACCTAGAAACACAAGATTATCTGTTCCAAAAGTACATTTCTTAAGGTTGGCATACAAGGTTTCCTTCCTAAGCATTTCTAAAACTTTCCTAAGGTGATCCACGTGGTCATCTAGGTTGCGGCTATAAACTAAGATGTCATCAAAATAAACAACCACAAAACGACCTATGAATGCCCTAACGACATGGTTCATTAACCTCATAAAAGTGCTAGGTGCGTTTGTTAACCCAAAAGTCATGACTAACCATTCATATAATCCATGTTTAGTTTTAAATACCGTTTTTCATTCATCCCCTTCTTTCATCCTAATTTGATGGTATCCACTTTTAAGATCTATCTTTGAAAAGATACTAGAGCCATGCAATTCATCAAGCATATCATCTAGTCTAGGTATAGGATAGCGATACTTTACAGTGATATTGTTGATGGCTCGGCAATCAACACACATCCTCCAACTTCCATCTTTCTTAGGGACAAGTAGAACGGGTATGGCGCATGGACTCATGCTCTCACAGACGTGTCCTTTTTCCATTAGTTCGGTGACTTGTTGCTGAAGCTCCTTGGTCTCTACAAGGTTGGTCCTATATGCAGGTTTGTTTGGAAGAGAAGCTTCAGGCAAAAAGTCAAATTGGTGCTCTATTCCTTGGATCGGCCGTAATCCACGTGGATTCTCCTCCGGGAACACGTCTCTGAACTCCTGCAAGAGAAATTGAATTTTGCTAGGGAGATCCTGCATGGTTTGGTTAGTATGAAGGCAATCTTTAAATACAAGGAGTAGGGGTGGAAAGTAACTCCCTCGTTGAGGCTTGATCATGAGATTGACCAGTTGCTTAAGCTTAGAGTCAGAAGAGGGTTTGTTTTTCTTCAAGGCGAGTTGATCTAGATGGACTTCTTGTGGGGATAACGGCACTAGAACGTTCCTTTTGCCCTTAAATTCAAATGAATATCTATTGGAGAAGCCATTATGCGTTACTTTCCGATCGGATTGCCAAGGTCTTCCAAGGAGTATATGGCCGACATCCATAGGTAGGATATCACATAGCATTTCATCCTCGTACTTCCCTATGGACAAAGGTACTAGAACCTGGTTTTGCACTTCCAATTCTCCTTCATCGTTAAGCCATTGTAGCTTATACGGTTTAGCTCTTTTGATGACTTCTAATCCAAGTTTCTCGACCATGGTTTCACTTGCCACATTAGTGCAACTTCCCCAATCGATCACTAGGCTGCAAACCTTCTCGTTCACAAGGCAACGGGTGTGAAATAAATTTTCCCTTTGTTCGTTCTTCTCGGACTTAGAATGTAGATTCAAAGTTCGCCTTGTAACCAATAATTGTCCCATCACAGCAACACGTTCTTCCACTGATTCAACCTCGGAAAGTTCTTCTTCGGGGATTCAAGTTCTCCATTGGCTTGGATCACCATGGTTCTCTTGTTAAAACATGCATTTGAATAGTGTCCAAAACCCTTACACTTGAAACATTGGATTTCCCTTGTTTTGGTACTTGACCCCTTTTCAATACCCTTGAGTCGCGGCTCTTCTTGCTTGGGTTTAGGAAAAGGTTTGCATTCCTTGCTCGGCTTGTCATCTCGGGTTTGGTGAAACCTCGAGGAAGTGTACCCAGGCTTAGGGTTCCTTCGCTTAAGTTGTTTTTCGAACATGATGGCCTTATGGAGTAGTTCCTCCATTTCCACATAGTGGTGAACCTCAAGCCGCTCTATTATTTCTCGGTGAAATCCGCCCATGAATCTGGCCATAGTGGCTTCCGTATCCTCTTGCACATCTGCCCTAGTTAGCAAGGTCTCCATCTCCTTGTAGTATTCTTCCACAGATCGGCTTCCTTGAGATAGGTTCCTTAACTTTAGGTGTAGTTCTTGGTGTCAATGACTTGGTACGAACCGCTTCCTCATAATGATCTTCATTTGGTTCCAAGTTTCTACTGGTAGATCCCCAGCCCTTCTTCTAGAGGTAACCAACTGATCCCACCATTTAAGGGCATAATCCTTGAAGGCGGTTGGAGCTATGCGAACCTTATGGTCTTGTGTAAACTCCCTACAATCAAAGACTATCTCCACTTTCTTTTCCCATTCTAGGTATTCTTCCGGATCATTGGTTCCGTGGAAAGGTGGAACTTCGAGCTTAAGATCGGCTAAAGGATCTCGAGGATTGGCTTGGTTGATCCTAAGATTTGATCTTCCCTTGGTCGTCTTCTTCTTGAATTTTGTGTCCTAGAAGATTGGCTATAGTATTGCTCAGCATCAGAAGGCGGTGGTTGCCTCCTCATTCGGTCATTGATGGATCTTTCTAGTTCAGCTCTCATGGTCACCATGCTTTCATCCATCATGGCTCTAAAGGAATCAAGAAGTTGCTTGTTGGAGTTTGCGGATTCTTCTTCATCATGGCTGGTTTCCACCATCGTACCTGTTCAAATGTAAACAAGTAACAAGTAAAACAGCCCAAAATATTATTACCACAAACAATAGGTAAGCTTGCTTGAATCCCAAGCGACAGTTTGTTTTGTTCGAGTTGAGAAAATTATCAAAATACTTTTGAAAATTTTAGAAACAATTTTCTCAAATAGTAGATTCCTCTTCAAAACAAATCCAACCAACCTTATGATTTTAGCAATTAAACGAATTAATGAAAATCGAAACACTAAAAATCGCAGAAAACCTTTTCGCGCAAAAACGCTTGAAGTTGATCGGTCAGACTAAAATATCAAATCGAGTCCAAAAATTCCAAAATTAATTTTAACAAAAACTAGACTTGTAATAGATTCTTTGAAAACTGGTTTCATGATTTTTTCAATCAATAAATAATTATGAAAATTCTGACAATCGACAGACAAAATCATTAAGTGATCTGCGGAATGTAAAGGGGGGAAAATAGATTGGTTTAGATACAACCTGAGGTGAAGTCAGCTCTGATACCACTTGATGTGATCCTGGGTAGGATCAAGTCCTAGGAAATGCTCCAACAGGTTGCAAGAAGTCGAAATGGGGTTTAGATTGCGGAAATGAGGATTATCGGGAATATGAGGGGGTATGTCACGAGGGTTGCTCGATACGGGATGTGGATTATCGACGAGGATTGGGGATAACGGGACAACGAGGGACTCAGGGGACGAGCAGGTCACGAACAATGGTCAGATACGTGGATCGGTCGAGGAACGTAACGATGATCGGATGAAGATTGATGACGTGAAGAGGAACCGACATGATGACGCAAGACTCGATGATCGGCTACATGGTTTGGAATGGGGTTTGGCAACGTGCAGGAAAGCGACACGGTGATGGAAACACGGGATCGACTATGTGGTTTGGTAACGTCTCGACGATGGAAACGCGATGGATCGAGGTGCCACTTCCAAGGGTTATAAATGACCCTTGGACTATCAAACTTGCTTGGAAGGGTTAAAACCCGACTTAGTGAACAAGAGATGGATCGAGTGAAACTTCTTAAGGATGATGAAGGATTCCTTAAGACTTCCGATGAAATTGCTAGGCGTGAGGATAAGGATCCAAACACTATAAGCAAGAGAAATGGTCAAACAATGTAAAGGGATTTTTAATAGAAGTTTGATAGATTGAAAATAAGAATACACGTGGTTACATATAGGGTTCAATGCATGAAACTTAACAATATTCAACTCTTCGAATTCTACAATCATTAAACCATAAATTTGAATGCTTTGAATGATCTTTGAATGCATTGCCGCGGCTTGAAGAAGAAGAAGATGGGCTTGGGTTTATCAAGAGGCTTTGGAAAAGTGATGAGGCCTTGTCTCATTAAAAACTTTGTTTGGGAAACCCATTGGGAAAAAACCAAACGAAGGAAAAAAGAGTACAAGTCCCACTACATCTCTTGATAAACATTTAGATAGCTTGTATCATAACCAATGTGGTTGGATTAGCATTACCTAAATTGCCCGAGATAGTGTTGAGGAGATGTTGCAAAGTGGTTTTAAGCTTGGCTTGTTTGGACCGAGTGATGGGGCCAAGGAGAATGTGCAAATCTTCATATCCTTGCTCGGGTACAAGCTGCCTCCCTTGATCCTCGTGGTTCTCCTCATCCTCGAGTAGTTCCGGTCCAAGTTCCTTGCTAGGCATAATCTCATCAATGATGCTTATCCGTTACTAATGTATTTTCTTTCTTTTGGTTTTATCTTTGAGTTATTTTAATGAATTTTATTGAGTCATTTAATCTTTTTATTTTATTGAGTGAAAACTATGTAGGAAATTATGACCTTGCTATATGATGATATTGACCCATATGTGTTCTAAATCAATTTTTGAGTGATGACTTTGACAGGTTTCGCCAAGAGCAGACAATATCTAGAACACTGCAGCTGGATCACTCCCCTGAAATCTCATCTTAAAGAGATTCTGTTGGAATAAATGTCTACTCTATTTTTATTGACGACTAAATCGGAATTAATTCTTTCTCATTGGGTGTGTTAGATCAGGGAAACGAGCAAGAGCGTTATTTCCCCTATTTTTACCACTTTCTTGTAGATCTTGAACGGCCACTCACTTTTAGTGGTTCCACACCCTTAAACCAATTGCCTTCTAACCTCAACCAATTATTTATTTTACTTTCCTCTTTGCAGCTATGTACAAAAACACCGGAGAAAAAAAACGACACGGTTTTCCTCTACAAGAAGACCAAAGCTTCAGAAACTGAAAGGAGTATTGAGATCTGAGTTGAGAAGTCATTGTATCCAAGGGAATCATGAAAATAAGGTATTAATGCGTGCCTTATAAGACTGATGTTTAGAAAGAACCGACTTCCCCTTTCCAAAAAAAAACAAAAAAAAAAGAAAGGAAAGGAAGTGGTTACTTAATAAAAAGTCTTAGAAGCACGGAAAATCCCAAAAGAGTTCCATGGATCACATTTTAGAAGAGTTGGAGACATTTGCAGCAGATTCCTGCATACAGTCTAAGTCTAGGGGAATCGAGAAGAATGAGAATGATAAAAAAGAGACACTACATGAAGTAGTAGTGGGAAACCATGGATATCAACACTTTTAAGCTCTCTTACTGTTTTTACATGATAGCTAGCGATCTCGCCATATACGGTAACCCTAAACACTTTAAGTTCCACCACCAAACACTAAAAAGCCTCCCTTTTTACCAATCGCCGTCTATCCTGAATGACACTAAATGATGAGAAAACTCACGCCAAACTTAATGAATGTAGGGAGTTGATTGATGTGAATTCATAATTCTTTTGCAGATTTGAGACAGATGGACAAGAGCTGAAAAGGTTAAAAGATATAGTGAGAATGTTCTAACGTGAGTTTTTTATTTTAAGAATCCACAGATCATGTTTTAGAGCACAGTCCCTGATAGCAAGCGAGTCCTTGTGATTTTCAAACCCTTTTCCATGTGTTTACTTTATTGTTTGCTTGAGGACAATTAAAGTCTAAGTATGGGGGAGTTGATAACATCGTATTTTTACAGATTTTAGCTATGGTTTTTATAGTTTTTTAAGAATGATTTCAAGTGAAACTAATGTTTTCTTAAAGAGTTTCGGATATATATGGATTTTAGAGTCTTTATAGGTTATTGTATGAAAAGCAGTAGAAAGCAGCAAAATGAGCTCCAAGACAGTTTATGAACCTCAGATTCAAAGCTACGTTTGATGACCTTCCAGTAAGCGAAATTCAACTTTCTTTATACCCTAGGAAAGCTAGAAAAATTATCTTTCACCTCCAATTGGAATCACTCCAATCCATTTAGCTGATCAAAAGTTATGATGAACCGAATACATGTCCCTGCAGAGATGCTGCCAGCGCAGATGGAGAAGCCAATGCCGCGCTGGAACCCCTCTTTGGCATGCCCATAGAGTCTGTGACCGTGCCAAGTCCTTCTCTGAAGGTTCTTTGATCGAAATGACCATGCTTCATTTAAATAGTCCAGAGAATCCCTAAACCTAATTCCACTGCCTATAAACCCTATATATACGAGTATTTATGAACCCTAGAAGAGGAGAGCGAATAAGGAGAAGCAGAGCCGTCCCCATCCATTGAAGAACCTTAGAAGATCCTCCATCTCCGTTGTTGCCTCCTTGATTCGTTTCTTAACTCTTTTCATCTTGATTTCCATTGTTTTTGTATAAGGGAGAAGATCAATTGCTCTATAGAAAAGATCCCTAAAACCCTCTTTAAACTCGTTTATAATTATGCTTTCCATATCATCTTTTGCCACGGTTTGTTTGATTATATCTGAGTAGTCTTTTTGTTGGGTGTAGAGGGGGTGCTTGAAGGGGATTCATGGTTTGATATTGTTAGGTTGTTAGATTCGTTTTTTCTCTTTATCTTATGATTAGGGTTCTTCTATCTAGATTCATCCTTCACGGTTATTTTTTGATTGATCACTTGTAACTGATATTAGGAGAAGAGTCCCGATGACATCGTAACATCCTTCTTCCAAACTAGTTAGAAAGAGCAGTTAGCGTCATGACCAGCCAGCCAGCCGAGTCATGGAGTTTATGTGAGTTAATTAAGACCACTAGGATATAATGCGTGAATAGTCTTTGTCATGTGTATGCTCATCGGTTGAGTCATGGAGGAGACTAGACATAGTTTGTTTGTCTATCAAAAGTAGTCTTTTTTATAGAAGGAACACCCTTAGTGTTGCGAGTTCTAGAATCCTACTAGAGAATAATATATGATAATTGCTGAAACCTTAGAGAGCCATGATCCTCGGATAGTCCCCATTGCCCAACGCTTTTAGTTATTGAATTTACATCGCTTTTACTTGCTTAGTTTAGTTTAGAAAACTCCAAAATATTCCCCTTAATATTCGTCCTACTCTCAAAGAATTTTTACTTGTGACTTCACTCTCTTTGTGGGATCGATCCTTAAGTACTACTACACACGATTGGGTTGTGTACTTGCAGCCTTACCGTTGTGTCTATTTGAGGTAAAATCTGACATCACATCATCAGTCGATCCTTCTTCTTCTTCTTTTGATTCTTGAAGTCTTCACACGTCCAAAGTAGATCCATATCATCCTTTTAGTTCCATCGACTAGTAAAACTTTTAAATGCTATAAACAAGACCAAAAAGACATAAAACTTATCCTGGACTCAATTAAAGACATTAAAAACCTATGAAATCAGTGGTTAAAAACCATGATACATCACAAAACTATGCATGACCATGCCGTAAAGCATGTGACTGAGCAAGATTGATGTGGGAAATATTGTGATATAAGATCTCAAACCTTGAGGCCCAACTTAGTGAGGTCAACCTAAGGACCCAAACCTGGTCAAATATTGCATATATGTATTCTCTTGCATCCCTCATAAGAGGGGTTTGAAACTTTAGTCTCATCTATCCCAAGAAAACAAAGTGTAAGTCGAGGAAACTTTAAAAGCTCATTAACTAAAGAGGAGTGGCATATTATATGTGAACACAAATTCACACTAAAAGGATGGGATATTAGGTTAAGACTAAGACATCACAAAGTCCTAGAATTCCAAGTTCTTATCCAACATTCTTCGTAAAAGCACTTGCAACCAACCCCGGTAGGACTAGGCCAAAATGGTGGACATTAAAAAATCACCAAAATTTATTGTTAGATTTCGAACCTTGGATTTAAAAACTTATCTAAATTGACATATGCCACTACACTACAAAGAGTGTTTTAAAAAAAAAATTATTATTACATTTATGCTATTAAATACTAGAACATTTTTTGTTACCTAAAACCTTTGCTTGTTGGATTTCATTCCATGCCTGCGTGTGAAACCTAGGATCAAATCCTAGCGATTAGGTATGGGCATTTGACCCAAACTGAATTTTTTTAAATTGACCAGAATTGAGGATGCAAACCCAAGTCACCCATCTCTCGAGTTGCAGCAGAGGAGAAAAATGAGATATTTTCCTGAATTGCTAGGTAGTAAGTCGGATTTCACTTGGCATTGCTGGAATTTGATTCAAATTGGTAGAAAATTTTATCTACCCAAAGTTTGTGTTACCCGAACCGAACCGAGATTTTGTTTCGGTTAATTCAACATAAATATTCTCTACCTTAATAAACCGATCCAAATATACCCAACCCGACCCAATGCCAAACCCTAAGCAATCATAAAAATAACTACAAACGGGCAAAGAGTTTCCTACATCTTACATAAGTGCTAGAACTCGAAGACATAACCCCGAAAAAGAGACTTCGGCCCCCCTTACGAAGCCTCACGCCAAAATAGGCCACTGACCCTTTAGATTACAGAGAAGGAAATGTAATTTTCCCAGATAAAGAGATAAGAAGTTACATGAAGCAATATTACATCACTGTTTTTTGTTTCTCAGTTCAGTTTTACAAAAGAAGCAAGGAAGATAAAAAAAATAAAGAGAGTACTCTTCCTCCTTTGTTTTCTGTATATATACACATTCACAACCGCTCTCTATGGCTCTGATGTAATCAAAATGTACAAAAACAAAATCAGTTCTTCAGTAGCATTGCCTCCATTTTTCTCTTCCTCGCTGCGTGTTTTAGTTTCTCTAGTGCAACAAGTCCCACCTGTCTCACCCTCTCTCGAGATAATCCTATCCTGCAAATTTTTCAAGACCAATTTTAAAGATCTGATCTTGATGATGTAACAATAAGTCAAGAAGCTTAAAAGATTGAATACATACCGTTTGCTAATGTCTTCCCATGTGAGACATTCTTTTTCTAGCCCATAGTATAACCGAATAATCTCCCTTTCTCGTTCTGCGAGTGTTGCACTTATGAGCTTGCTTACTTCATCCTGCAATTTCAGTGTTCACTAAGTGCAGAAAGCTTCATAAAAGAGAGCTGGTAAATAAATGAATGTATCTTTTGCTTTTTTTTTTACCTTGAGTGCCCACCCATCATACTCGTGCCACGGATTGTTCTCCAAACGATTATCCGCAATGTACTGAAAATATTGTAAACAAACCAGCCAAATGTTATATACCGGAGAGAAGAAACTACAATGAAACATGGAAAGTGAAACCAGAACTGTTTCTTTGTCGAAGAGAAACCGAAGGACGAGACTCACACTGTGATGAGTTTCTCCAGGGAGACCGTTCAACGAAGGAAATGCATCTCTGTCTAGTGAAAATATTTTGCTTACGGCCTGCATTTTGGAAACGCAAGAGCATGAGCGCAAATACGCATTGGTCTTTGAATAAGAAAGAGATGCATTAAAATTTGTCCATACCTCTGTTGCGTTTTTAACTTTCTTCTGTGACATGTTTAGAGACTCTGCAATTCTCTGAAAAGAACAATCATTATATAAGCATACAATATGTAGACAAGAGAAGCCAGAACTGTTTCAATGTTAATAAGATTCTTACATCAATGGAGGGTGTAATTCCTTTCTCTTGAAGTCTAAGCTTTGCATTTCGGATTAAACCGAGTCTTTCATGCAAGTGAGTAGGCAACCTCAAGGTTCTTGAGTTGTCCACTAATGCTTTTGAGACACCCTTTTAGAAATTTGAACACTTGTCAGTTTTGACATTCTAACACAAAACATCAAACATCTAAGGTGAAGTGATTGATCTCACCTGTCGAATCCACCAATATACATAAGTTGAAATTCTGAAACCTTTGGAAGAATCAAATTTCTCTATTCCTCGCAAAAGTCCGATAAGACCACCCTTCACAGTAGGGAAACAAATTCTTTCTTAAAAAAAGTTCGTGAAAATGCTAACAAAGAGTGCACAAGATGATGTGGAATTACCTGAACAAGGTCAGACATTTCTGCTCCCATATTATCGTAACGCTGAGCGATAGACATAACCAAACGCACATTGCTCATAGCCAACTTTTCTCTAGCTAAATGACATTCCATCAACCATGCCTGTAGCTCGGCTCGAGATATCTTCAAGGATATTGCAAGCTGTTCATCAGAAGGCTCACAGCCTAATCTATCCTTCAATCTAATGTATCACCAGACAATAATTTAGTCTTAAAACTATTAGTACTTTCACGTCTTTCTATGTGCAGTATATGTAATTTTACCTTGACTTATGGTCATCAAGACGAAGGCCAGATTTGATTTTCTTCGACAAGCGAACCACTTCTGTGTGACTAAGCACATCTTCACTTATTATACCCTTCACATAACCCTTTACACGGTTGTCTTGGAACAACTCTAAATTCACCACTGATCTAACCTGCTTTGCACTATTAACTTCTAAAACTGCTTTAACCTGAGTCATATTAGTCTTCTTCTTAGCCCCAATTCTTCTTTGACGAGCAGACAGCCCTGAACAGGTGATAACTGGAATCTTCTTCTTCCTGATGGTCTTCTTGCTTGAAGACTCACTTGACACCATCTTCTCAAATGAAAGATTCCATTGTTTTTCTAACATTGACTTCTGTAACAATAAGAGTGCCTCGACAGAATGATCAAGATCATCACCATACCCTTCCTCTTCCACTTCTTTATCAGTTCCAGCAAGTATCCATGGCTGCACAGAAGAAACAACATTCACACTCTCTTTCAAAGCCTTTGCAGATTGTGTGTGAAGATTTGATGAAGGAAAGCTCGGGCTGTAGTTCGATGGTGATGATGAAGATGTCTTTTTCGCGGTTATCCCACTTTTTGTTGAAACAATATGGTAATGTGATGAGCAATGATCATTTACAGATAGAAACTTCTCAGTGACATCTGAATGGTAAAAAGACGAACTCAACAATCTTTTCCCTGCGTTAAGTCCTATTACAGCTGCAGTAGCCATCATATATAACACTCTTTTTCTCAATTCATCAACCACCAATACTCTTTGCTCTTAGTCCTCTGCTGCCAAAATCAAGACTTTGAGATATTATAACAAACACAAAATCATGGAATTTTTCGCAATTGCAGGCAGTAATTGAAATTCAATTTCATTTTTTTTTTTCTGTTTAGAACCAATATCCAGCAACAAGAATCCGTATCAGCTTGTGTCTATTGGAAATTCTAAAATTGAATATTAACTTGCTCAATTCATTAACAATCGACACCAGTTTCATGAGATTTTGTTAGATATTCAGACAAAAGATTTGTGGGCATTGAAAATTACAGTAAAATAATGGTATAACTTCTAGCAGTGAGTTTCAAGTCATTACCACTATTCAAAATTTTCTAAATCATTCAAACACAATCCCAGAAACCTGATTAAGAAGATGAGCAAGAATAATTCAAAATCAAGAGAGTGTTTCAAATTTGCATCGCCAGTAGATTCCAAAGACACAGATTTGAGTTAAGATCTATTGAAGAATATCAATGTTATTGGTAATCTCCTTCAGACCAAACCCAAAGCAGGCAAAGACAATAACGCACCTGAAAAACTAGTCGAGGCAAGAAAGTGCAAGAAGAGTGTGTGTGGCATAGACGAAAGCTAAAATGGGTTTTTGTTTTCTGCTTATCAGTTTTACTTTAATCCAAGAGTTTCTAGGTGGCCTAAGATTCAAACCGCCATGCAAAAATTAGAGATAAATATAAAATTTCAACAATTGGGTAAGGGAAACGTTGAAATTAAAGTTATATATATATATATATATATAATTTACAAGGAAAGGATATATAAAAAAATGAGATATGGAAAGAAGAGATGGGATTGGTGGAAGCAGATACTAGTCCATGTTTCTGTGGTACTCAGCTACTCCTGTTGTTTCGCTTTCGCGGCCTTCTCTCTCCCATTTACATATTTCACTATTTATTATTGTTTATTATATGTTCTTTAATCGGAAAATTATGAAACAAATACAAAAAAAAATAGAAATTGTAAAAATAGGTCAAATCTTTTAGAATTAAAAATAAGATAAAACTACCCCTATTTCAATTTATTAAAGTTTAACTTTATATTTTTTAATGATTAAAAATAAAAACAAATTTCTAAAATTTTAAATCATAAGAGAATATTATCAGAAATAATTTTTATACCAGCTTTATTTTCTCTAATCAGAACAACGTTATTAGGTTTTGATTTGTATTAAACTAATCAAAATCTACAATGCTCTGCGAGTTGTTTTAGATCGTGAATTTTGTGTTTCTTTTGGTTTTTCTATTTAATTTTTATCTAATTTTAAAACAATCACAATAAAATCTGATATTAAAAAAAATTAATAAAGAGAATTTTTGTTAAATTTTCAGGGATTATTTTGACTTCTTGCTCAGAAAAAAAATTTAGTTTTTACTTTGAAAATATTTGGCCTATTTTAAAAATTTTATAATAAAATTTGGCCTAATTTATTAATTCTCCCTTTAGATATTCTAAAGTATTGGAAAGATAACTCTCAGCACTATGAAGAATTGGCTTATCCTCCTAACTATTTCAATCACAATTGTAGCCTCTGAATCCTCTTTTAGCATTGGAGCTCGAGTTTTAAACAAGTATAGAAGATGTCTCTTCCCAAAAATGTTCAAGCATTAATATGCAACCACAATTGGTTAAAAGGATTTAAAGCATATGAAAATGGTAAACATATATGTTTCATAAGTTTTTCAATTTCACAATCTTAATTTTTGTATTAACTTTGTTTTTATTAGAATTTTGTAGAGTATGAAGAAGATTTTGATGGTGAAGATATGACATTACCTTCTTTTCAGTCAATTGTTGATGATACAACTTAATATTGATGAAAGAACAACTTAAGTTTCAGTTTGATTTGATTTTCACGTTCAGTTTAGACTTTAAGTGTTTTTGAGTTTCACCTTTGGTTTACTTTGAATGTTTGAGTTAAACAATCAATGTTTAAGTGTTTCCTGTTTGGTTTCATGGCTTCAATGTTTTAGTTTCTGGTTACATTTTTCATGTTTGCTTTAAGTGTCATGTTTCAGCTCTAGTTTGTGTTCTCGAGTTTAAGTGTCGTGTTTCAGTTCTAACTTCTAAGTGTCGTGTTTCAGTTCTAGTAGTGAGTTTGAGTTTGACAGCCTTAGTTTGTGTTTCAATGAACTTGAAAATCGAATTCAAAGATAAAGAATAAAGAACTCAAAATTTGTTTAAAGTTAAAGAACTTGTTCAAAGATTAAAAAACTCAAAACTTGTTGAAAGATAAAGAATTCAATCGATTTCAATTTTGAAAATCTAAAATTAGTTCAATCTTGAAAATCTAACAACAAATCAACACAATTGGTGAACCGTAAATCCTGAAATAAGAGATGATCAAGAATTCAATCGATTTCAATCTTGAAATTGGAGATCGATCAATTATTCAACACAATTAAATTCAAGACTAAAGATGATGTGATCCTAGATGGCATAAGGAGCTTGAAGCTGAGGATGCTCTTGTTGCACCAACTGGTCCAATGACTCCGATTAAGAGGTAAGATGTTCAATCAAGCTGTGGGAGGATTGCTAAAGCAGATATGGATTCAAGACAGCCAAGACGGAGATGAAGCTTGTCAAACCACTTTAGTTTTGATTCAAGCTAAGTGATTTCAACAAATGGGAAAAGTGTCTCAGTTGTACTCTTTTTTCCTTGTCAAGTTTTGTCCCATTGGGTTTTATTGACAAGGTTTTTAATGAGGCAGCTGTTTCACTTCATCATTGCCCATTTGTTGAAAATGAAATCCCAAGACCCAATTTTAAACATCTAGGTGTGGCCAAGGAAGGAGAAGAAGACAAGTTGTATTTTAATTTTTTGTCTTTAGTAATTTTGTTATTTCCAAGACATTTTGCATGTTGTTTCAGCCTTGTTTGCTCTTTTTTATACTCCATCCTTTCAAAATTAGTTGTCATTTAAGGTTGTTTCACACATATTAAGAAAACATTTAATTTTTCTATTTTACCCCTAATTAATGTTTATTTGATTTTATTTCATTGGTCAAGACATTAAAACATGAGGGACAAAGTTGTAAATCTTATCAAACATATGCATTGAAAACATAAAATGATAACTAATATAAAACGAGTTTTAAGGTCCAAAACGACAACTAATATGAAACAGAGGGAGTATTCTCTTGTAAAACCTGAACTCATATTCATCTATCTTTTTATTCAAGAACTTTTTAAATTGGATCATCTCTTGCTGGTGTGTAATATCCATAAGAAATCATGTTTCTCCTTTGGTGCGTCCTATCCGAAGAAGAATTAGTTGGAATATCAGAGGCCTTTCTGCATCCTCTGTGTGACCTTTCGATCCACATCCTTTGATCCACAAATCCTCTTGGTTACTTGGTTACAAAGACTATCCCTAGCAACTTTCAGAGTGAAGATCTTAGGAGATTTCTATCAAAAGAGAATTTAATCTAACCTATCCCAAAGCTAGACTCGAGTATCAATTAACTTCAATCAAACAAGAAGAGAAGAACTAACCTAACAAGAAGAGAAGAATTAACCACATGCCCACCGGCCTACCCGCATACCCGCTAGTCTTTCCGGGGTGGGTACGGACAGTCGATTTCGTGTCTGCGGTCTTTCGCTTGCGGACCTGCGGCAGTCGGAGAAATCGGCAAGAGACGGCGGACTTGTCCGGGCGGTCGCGGGCATGCTTGTATGACAAATCTAGTGCACATCCTCAATTTCGTGTTGAACATAAACAAAAAGGTTGGTTTCAAATCCGGAATTTCAAACATATGGGCCATTAACCAACATATAAATTAATAACATGTGGGCTCAAATACGTAAACTAAGGATGACAAAAAAAAAAATCTTTAGTCTGTTGAAGATTTACGCTAAGGAGCGAAACAAAGGGTCACTCATGTACTCAGATCCACAGATTAATTATTAAAAAAAAAAAAAAAACAATTAGCAAATCATTTTTGTGCAATCATACGAGAAGAAGCTCATCCCCATGGGACAAGTCTTTGACAAGCTCCGAGGTGGTGATATGAATTCAAAATCAGTTTTCTTAGAAATTGCTTGTTTTGATATGTAAAATATGGAATCGAAATGGTTAATTACAGGTAAGGAGTGGAGACAGAAGCAGGTACAAGCGATATGTGATCGTGTTTTTGACCGGTTCAAGATTCAAACCGGAAGAGCCAATTTAACGTTTGAAGAGCTATACATCGCTGTTCTTCTTGTTTACAAGTAAGATCTTCGGTTCTATAACATCTTTAGTGTTTAGAGATTCAGAAATTCAATATAATTTTCAGATGTTTTGTTGTTGGGATGTGTTGTCAGTGACATAAACAAGCGATTGCCTGGTCCTCATTTCGATCCGCCTTCTAAGGATCTTGTCAAAAGCATGATGACGGTACTTTCTAAAAACGCTGTCAAAACGCAAACGTCAATTTCCTGCTTTTTTCTTTCGCGTTTCATTTTCGCGTTTGGCTTTAATGTTTAGATGCCCCAATTTTGGCCTAATTGGTTGAGATGAAAATTTAAGTATTTGTCGGTCTAAGAAAACTAATTAACTAATTGTTTACTTATTTTCATTGTGCTTTTGAAGAAAAAGGAAAATCATATACTAATTCCAAATATAGATATGGTTCCGCACGATGTTGGGCAGCTCTAATAGTGACAAAATATATGTATAATTTTGTTTACTGTTAGAACTGCTTCTTATTTTTTGTATGACTTCATTCAGACCCCAAAATGTAGCTTTAGGATAATATATTTTACTTTTACATTGCTAAAAAATTATAAAAATAAAAATAAAATAAGATAATGGACAACAAATCAGTGGCTTAATGCTAGCCTTCCCAAACGCTTGACTAGAATCTACAAAAAAAAAATGTATTTTGATAATGGTTTCCGATTTAATATAATAACTAGATAATACCTGCGGGACGATATTATGATTAAAAAGTAAAATAGTTTTATTTATGTAATATGTTTTAAAAATTAATAAATGTAATGGTTTGAAATTTAATATCTTTTATTTGAATTAATGATTATTTTGTTTATGAATGTAATTGATGGGAATATGCTGACATATGATAGATTGAGCAATTTATATTCGTTTATAAAAGTTCGAAACATAGCATATGCAGAAAATAATCTAGATATTTTATTAATATAGATGATGTGTGATTTGTTTTTCACAAAAAGAGAATCAAACAAAGATGAGAGGTGAAATATAGTTATTAAAAATTAATTAATATAATATAACTGGATATCAAATCTTTCTTATTCAATTTAATTAATATAATATAATATAACTGGATATCTCTTATTCAATAAAAATATAAAAGGCAAAAATAAAATTTTAACTTTGGTATTTAAAAATAAATTTTGTAGATGTTTCCGAAAAAAAATACACTGAAAGAAAATGGAGACAGACAAACAATCCTAGTAATTGCAAATTTTAGTAAATTTGAGTGCTCATTATTTGTGTGATGTTCTTCTAATAGGACTGTGATCTCAACTTGGATGGAGAAATTGATAGAGATGAGTTTGTGAAGTTTATTGAGCAGCTTTTGGGTGAGACATTCGCTGTGGTGAGTCAGGGTTTGATCATATCTTTGATTGTGGCTCCAACTGTGGCTATTGCTACAAAGAAAGCTACGGAAGGTGTCCCAGGAGTTGGAAAAGTTGTGCAGAAGCTGCCTACTTCAATCTATGCTTCTCTTGTGACTCTTGCAGTTGTGTGGGCGACTTCTGATACAAGTTAAGCTTCGCAGATTGCAAAGTTCGGTCACCAAAATAAATGTGTTCATAGTCAACTACTAGAATAACTTATATATAGTAACAACGCAAGTATTTGTTGAAAATATTGGATTATATTAGCTTTGTGATTTTACTCTTGCTCGATTTTTATATTTCAAAGTTTGATGACTGATTTATTTCAAAAGCATTAGTTTTTGTTACACAAACAAGTTGAACTGTATAGTCTATCTTTTAGTAGAAATTAGAAAACCCAGAGGGCTATAATATATTTAGTGGTACATATTCTAGAAATATATATTCCTGAAATTTATATGAAGCTAGAGTGTGTAGATTCCAGGTGCCTGAATTAAAAAAAAAATGCTGCTAGTTTTTTTCTGCACAAGAGTGATTTTTTTCTCATGTAAATCAGCTAACAGAAGCATTAATTGTATGACTAACGTTAACCCATGATATTGGAGCTCCAATTTGGAGGGTTGCAGCGACTATCAACTCATAGTTGACTCACTGTTAACGTTGCCGGTTGTGACGAGATGACTATAATGCAATTATGGCGTGTTGTGTATAGGATATAACATTACCTATTAGTAGCAATTCGTGTGTTTCTTCTTAATCCTCTTGAAATCTTTCCGCCAAACGTTAAATTGGATCTTGGACTACTAAAGGTAATGACCAAACATTACCTCCCCTCTTCTTTCTTCTGAAAATCATACTTTCTTTCTTTTGAAAATCATACTTTCTTTCTAGCAAGACTAACTCATGGTATCTAAAATGTCGGCTAGTTTTTGGATCAAGCGAAGAAGCTCGAGGTTCCACGGCTGAAACCAAGGACTACCACAGGGAATAGGAACATGACTAGAGCATACAAGAACAAGTGCAACCTATTCGCCAGGGAAGTGGTAACAAGAGGAGACGCCTACCAAGATTTCTACCCGGACAACTTACCAACGGTTTCCAAATTCAACCACGAAGGTTTGGAGAATTTGATCAGCTTAGGAAAGCGTGATAAGAGTGTCATTACCATCACCCAAAGTTAAAGACACTCCCTAAAATCGCCATGGAAAGTATACTCTTTTTCCCTATCTCGGGTTTTATCCCATAAGATTTTCCCAAGGAGGTTTTTAATGAGATATGGACCTTGGTCCCCACGTCTTATTCCCTTAATTAGGTTACTCGGAAATGTCAATGATGGGTTAACTTAGTTAATAAAACGTGGATTTATCTCTAAGGAAGATAACACTAAAATAAATCTTTCCTTTTTTCTTACCTTTTTACTTATCTTTTACTTTCACAGCTTTGTTTTAACGCCGCACCCAAGTGTTAGGGTTTTATGTGTTCCGCCTATAAAAAGGCATCAGACTTCACTTTGTACGATTTATGCCTCTTTTGATAATAAACCTCAGAGATATTTTCTCTCTTGCTTTCTATTAAGCCGCCTTGCTCTAGATAGTTTTCTCTGATGAGATCTCCTTGAACCGATATATCCTAAGCCCTTCCATAGCTTAGATGTTGCATTTCATTCCCCTTTTCATCTCTTTCGTGTTGTTTGGCTTTGAGTTTCTCACCGGACTTCACTTCCGCTGTTACCGTATGTACTTTGGTTCATCGCTTCGAGTTTTCGTCCGAGAAACCTTCCAATACCTTAGATCCGGAACCCAGGCTCATATCATTTGGTAGCAGAGCCAAAGCTCCTACTCAAGGTTGTATCTATTCTATCTATCCGTTTTTCATATCGTTTCATCATCTTTTCATTTTCATTTTTGTTCATCATACTCACCTTCACTCCGCTTGCATATTATCTTCATCAAAACCATAAAAATCATGTCTTCTTTAAGTTTCTAGTCGTTTTACATCTCATTTGTATTCGCTTAACCGAAACTAAATAAAAATTGCATCTTGCATTCGTATTGTCATTTTTAGTTCATGTCTCTTTCGGTAAATGTGCGTCATTTGTTATTGTGTGTAGCTTCAGCTTGTTATCACCATTGATACATTCGATTTCTAAGGTTGAAGATAGAATTTTGCTTTTGGGGTAAAACACATTTGAATATTTTTGCATCGTCACCATCCGTTTAAAGTTAAATCCTATGGTCATTAATCATTGCTTTAATTGTGTGGTCATATGTTAATTGCTTTATTTGTTTGGTCTTAGGGACGCATGAGGTGTCAGTCTTTTGCGGAGCTTGCTTTTTACCAATCATTAGCTGTCATATTTGAATAGATTCGATTTACCCGCATTATCATCTCACATATGTTGTAATCGTACAACATTGGTATTTTGTGTGATTCACCACGTCTTATCTCTAATCTTATCCTTATTTTTGCTTTTGCAACGGTCATTAAGTTATAAGACTACTCACACGTTGATTCTTGATTGCAAGGTACTCGGGATTGCATTGCCGAGCCATCGTCGAACATTACCTGGAGATCTTCGATACCGCTTGAGCAAAGTACGTACGGCGCTCAACCACAATACGTCAATCGACTACTGATAGTTGATACAGTTCGACGAAGTACGTACATCATCGATCATTCCTCGACACAACTCAACCAACGACCGATGGCACTCGTTCATTATCCGATAAACCTCGACCAGCTCCAACCAATAACCAACCGCCGACCACCTCCGATCACCGTCGACTACCTCCAGCCACTGTCGACCACCTTTGATAGCCGGTGACCACCTTCGACCACTGGCAACCACTTCCAACCACTGAAAACCTCCACCCACCACCGCCGAGTGCCACCGTCTATACGGATCGTATAAATTATACTTTCTGGACATGGAAGAACCGCCTGCACCACCGAATATAGGAGTGATATTGGCAGCCATCCAAGCTTAACTCCAACAACTTCGAGACACCTCCCCGACAACCCGTAGCTCTAGTTCCACCCGTGAACGGACATCCACCGCTCCATGACCAGGGACATGACGATATGCCCGACGGAAATCAAGATTTTCCACCACCAAGGAGGATGAGGCCCCCATGAAGGGTCCATGACAAAGAACATGACGACCAAGTCTCGAGGCCTCATATACCAAGTCTTAAGCTCACGGCTCCAATCTTCACCGGTAAGATCGATCCTAAAGCCTACCTTGATTGGGAGCAACGCATGGATCATATTTTTTATTGCTATGAGTATGACGAGGCAAGGAAGATCACTTACGCTGCAGCCCAATTCACCGACCATGCTCTTTCATGGTGGGATAGAGATATGGTCGAGAGAAGACGCAACCGGGAAGGTCCCATTCCGACATGGAAAGTCATGAAGGTTGTTATGAGGAGAAGATATGTTCTTCCATTGTATCACCGAGAGTTGCAAAGGAAATTTTGAAGGATCACCCAAGGGAGTATGAATCTCAAGACAAAGAAGAGCCTTCCGAGAATGATGAAAAAGAGGACTTAGAAGAGGAAGTCGCCAACCCGGACATTGGAGAGCTTCTCGTGATTTGCCGGATCCTAAGTACAACCCAAGCCACCGATGACACCAACCAACAGGACAACATTTTCCATACAAGGTGTATGGTAAGCGTGAAAATTTGTGGCTAGATCATTGATGGAGGATCTTGCACTAATGTGGCAAGTTCCTACATGGTCAAGAAACTCAATCTTAAAACACAAAGCATCCCAAACCCTATAAGCTTAAATGGTTGAATGATAAAACCGTGATTCAAGTAGGTGAACAAGTTACGGTTCTGTTAAGTATTGGCCACTACAAGGACCAAGCTCTTTGTGACGTGGTGCCCATGCAAGCCAGCCACTTATTATTGGGTAGGACATGGAAATTCGATAAAGGGACCACTCATTGTGGCCGAACTAATCACTATACCTTTGTGCATGATAACAAACGAATTAACCTCACCGCTTTATCACCATCCCAAGTTAACGAATTACAATCTAAGTTATCTAAAGATAGTAACACTAAGTCAAATTTCTTGATTAATCCTACTGTTGTTAAGAACTTAATGATTTTATTTTTAATGCCTTACTAATGGTGTTTAAGGAGGTTTTGACTGTAGGTACCGTTGATGAAGATTTGCCGAGAGATATCAAGAAGCTTCTAAGCATGTTTGAGGATGTGTTTCTGGAAGACCTCCCCAAAGGATTACCACTTTTAAGAGGCATAGAGCATCAGATTGATCTTATCCCCGGATCCCAATTACCCAATAAACCAGCTTACCGAGTCAACCTAGAAGAGGCTAAGGAGTTGGAGCGGCAAGTCTCAGACTGATGAGCCAAGGATATGTCTGTGAAAGCCTAAGTCCTTGTGCGGTACCAGTCTTGTTAGTTCTTAAGAAGGATGAGACTTGGAGAATATGTGTGGACTTCCTAGCCATGAAGAGCATTACCATCAAGTACTGGCACCCCATTCTACGGCTAGACGACATGCTTGATGAAGTAAGTGGATTCACCATCTTCTCAAAAGATCGACCTCAAGAGTGGCTATCATCAAATGAGGATGAAGGAAGTCGATGAATGGAAGACTGCCTTCAAAACTAAACAAGGTTTATACGAATGGTTGGTTATGCCATTCGGTCTTTCTAATGTTTCCTCTACATTTATACGTCTAATGAAACATGTTTTGAGACCTTTCATTAACAAGTTTATTGTGGTTTATTTTGATGATATTCTTGTTTATAGCAAGTGATTAAGTGATCATGTTAACCACCTTGAAATGGTTTTGGAAACACTTAGGGAGGAGAACTTATATGCTAACCTTAAGAACTGTGTGTGTGGAGCTAATGAACTTGTCTTCTTAGGTTTTGTTGTAAGTGAAACATGGGCATAAGGTGGACAAGGAGAAGATTAAAGCCATTGAGGAGTGGCCAACACCAAACAGCATAAGTCATGTCCGAAGCTTCCATGGCCTTGCTAGTTTCTACCGGCGGTTTGTGAAGGACTTTAGTACCATGGCTGCTCCATTGACTGCTGTGATAAAGAAGAACATTGAGTTTAGTTGGAGAGAGCGTTAAGAAAGGGCTTTCCGAGACTTGAAACATCGCATCACACATGCACCCTTTTTGGTCCTTCCCGACTTCACCAAGACCTTCGAAGTGAATTGTGATGCTTCCAGGTTAGGCATAGGAGCAGTCCTCACACAAGAAGGCATACCGGTAGCCTATTTTAGTGAAACATTGAGTAGAGCCGCGCTTAACTACCCAACCTATGACAAAGAACTCTATGCATAGGTCCGAGCTATGGAGACTTGGCAACACTACTTGTTGGCCAAAGAATGTGTTATTTACACTGATCATGAGACCTTGAAACATCTAAGGGGCCATACCAACTTGAAGAAAAGGCATGCTAACTGGTTGGAGTTCATCGAGACCTTTTTGTATGTGATCAAGTACAAGTAAGGCAAGGAGAACATCATGGCGGATGCACTATCTAAAAGACATGCTCTAATTATGGTTATGGATGCTAAGGTTTTGGGGTTTGAAAGCATGAAGGGTTCCTATGAGACCGACCAAGACCTAGGTGATTATTACCAAGAACATGACAAAGGAGTGTATAGCCAATTCTTCATTCACGATGGGTTTCTTCACAAAGGAAAAAGGCTATGCATCCCTAGTGATTCTATAAGGGACTTGTTGATGAGGGAGGCACACAGAGGAGCTTTGATGGGGCACTTTGTCATAGAGAAGACCTTGGTCATTCTCCGAGAACATTTCTATTGGCCAAGGATGAAGAAGATGGTCGCTAAATTTTGTGACCAATGCATAAAATGTCGGAAATCCAAGTCCAAGACGCACCCCCATGGGTTATATCTTCCTCTACCAAGCAATGCACTCAGCTACAAAGCTATCACCATTTGAAGTAGCCTACGGTTTTAAACCCCTCACACCGATGGATCTGCTACCACTCCCTACAGATCAGTTCCCTAATCAAGATGGAGCCACCAAGGCCGAGTTTATCAAGGGGTTACACGAGAAAGCCCGAGCCAATATCGAGAAAAAGACCGAGCACTAAGCCAAGCAAGCCAACAATGGACGGAAGCAAATGATCTTTCAATCAGGAGATTGGGTGTGGCTACATCTAAGGCCAGAAAGATTCCCGAGCAAGAGAAAGGAGAAACAACAATCAAGAGGAGATGGCCCATTCAAAGTCACCGAGAGGATCAACGATAATGCCTACCGCCTAGAGCTACCCGGTGAGTATAATGTCTCAACCACTTTCAATATAACTGACCTAGCTCCTTTTTCTGTAGGGAATGAACCAGTTTTGGGGTCAAAACCGTCAGATGATAGAGGGAATGATGGAGATCAAAGTATAAACCTGGCAACATTCACAGACTGAGCATCAGACGCGGACATACCCAAGGACCAAGATCAAGCAAAGAAGCATCAGGTTCCATGGCTGGTACCCAGGACTACCACAGGGAATAGGAACATGACTAGAGCATACAAGAACAAGTGCAACCTATTCGTCTAAGAAGTGGTAACAAGAGGAGCCGCCTACCAAGATTTTTACCTGGACAACTTACCGATGGTTTCCAAATTCAACCACAAAGGTTTGGAGAATTTAATCAGCTTGGGAAACCATGATCAAAGTGTCTTTACCATCACCCAAAGATAAAGACACTCCCTAAAGTCACCATGGAAAGTATACTTTTTTTCCCTACCTTGGGTTTTATCCCGTAGGGTTTTCCCAGAGGAGGTTTTTAATGAAGTATGGACCTTGGTGTCCACGTTTTATCCCCTTAATTAGGTTACTTGGAAATGTCAATGACGGGTTAATGTAGTTAATAAAACATGGATCTATCTCTAAGGAAAGCGACGCTATTATAAGCTTTTCCTTTCTTTTACCTGTTTTAGTTTTCTTTTACTTTCAAGACTTTGTTTTAACGCCACATCCACATGTAAGGGTTTTATGTGTTCCACCTATGAAAGGGTATTAGACTTCACTTAGTAAGATTTACGCCTCTTTTGATAATAAACCTCCGAGATATTTTCTCTCTTGCTTTCTATTGAGCCGCCTTGTTCTAGATAGTTTTCTCCAATGAGATCTCCTTGAGCCAGGCTTGTAATCTCTAAGGAACTGTTGTGTCGTAAGTATTTCCATAGCTTAGGTTTTGCATTTCATTCCCCTTTTCATCTATTTCGTATTGTTTGGCTTTGAGTTTCTCGCTGGACTTCACTTCCGCCGTTACCGTTCATATTTTGGTTCATTGCTTCGATTTTTTGTTCGAGGAACCTTTCAATACCTTAGATCCAGAATCCAGGCTCATATCACTTGGTTTTAAAACTCGATTAGTAGAGACGAATGATAAAACCATAACACCAACAAACGTTGGAATTTGTTTTATTCATTGTACTTTCAGTCGAGAATCTCCAAAATGAACTAACTATTATCTCAAAGAGTATACGAAGTTCTTAATAACCTAAAGATCGCAACTTCAAATACAAAATCGACAATCCAAAGAACCACCATAAGACAAAGATATAGTCTTCACACCACATTTTTTCTTGACCTTATCACTCGCTTACTCGAGTTATTGTCTACTCTAGTCTGTTTAAAACCTTTTTTATATATATCATTGTCTTCTTCATGGGAAGAACCAGCATGCTCCTTTGATGGGTTTGGAGAACCAGCAGTATCCTCGTCTGGGGAACCAGCAGTATTCTCGCCTGATGGGTCTGCAGGTGCCTGCAATTGAATACATTTATACTCTAGTATTACCAATAGTTATACACTTGTATTACCAAATATTGAAAAATCTTACCTTGACTTCTCTCCTAATTGCTCCTTCACAAAAGCTTCCAACGATGTTATTCTTTTGTCGAACCCATCAACCTTGCCCACCATTTCCTTCATCTGTTCTCCCATCTCTTTTTCATGGTGTTTACGAGATCCACCAATTCAGCGAAAATCGGGTTTTTTGGTCTTTCATTGGCAGATATTTCCTTGTTCACCGCATCCTCAGGGACCTCTCCTAATTGGGGTCGGAAAGTCACATCTTGGTTGTACATCTCTTCAAACGAAATGGTATATACCTTACAAAGATGCTGTATCCAACTAGCAACAATGATATCATGCTTATCATCGTCATCATCTTCTTCCATGATTCCAGCCAGAAGAGAGTTTTCTTCATCTCTAACTGCTAGGATACTATCAATGTCCTGTGAACCTAAACAATGAAGAAAGATTAGAAACATAACAACCCAAAATAATTCACATGCAAAAGATAACTTACCACAGCTGTACCAAGTTCTTTATTTATTTTCGAAAGAGAAAACTCTTTCATTTTGCCTTTCTTGAATCTTTTCGTTCACATCCTAGGACAATTTACGTCTACGCCTGGATTATCTTCTCGGAATTTATTCCCCAATTCTGGAATTGTCTTAAATGCTAAAAGCTACACAACACATATATAGTTAGAGTTAGCTTCAATTATAAGAGCTAGTAACAATAACCAATACCTCAAATAGTTTTTACTAACCTCCATAGAAATACAGAAACTTTGAACCGGCTATAATACATTCTCCTTGACGGTCCCTCCAAAATGATTCATCGTGTGCTTGATCTCTCGTAGCATGTGATCAAATGACAATCTCCCCCATGGAAATTTTTTACAAAAGTTAAGATCATCCACCGCTCTTAGAAAGAATGACTCCACAGGCGTAGCATATTCTCCAGTCTTTGTAGGCGCTATAACAATGCTGGATAAGAAGTAAAGGACCGCCATCTTCAACCTTTCTCGAGAATGTTTCGTTGGTACCATTTCCTCTAGCTTTTTTTCACGTCATGATGTCTAATTGTTTTCTCCCTAAAATGCTTCTTCAAAAATTTCTCACTGCCCGCTTTATTATAATCAAGTGGATAGTTATGGCAGTCTAATCCTGATACCAAGGCATGTTCCTTTATACCATAGCGGATGGAAACACCATTTACGACGAACCAAGCTTCCTTTTTTTTATGCATGCCGTTCGAAGAAAGATCATCCACATTGCCCATAACCTTGTGGTTTTTGTCTCTTGGCTTGTGGAAAATGTGTTTGAAATGTGGATGTTCCTCAAACCATTTCTTCTCAACACTAGTGAGCGGATCATTCAAATTGTCTCGAGTTTTCAAAGCTTCGTGGATATAACACCTCGTCGATAACTTAATTTTCTTCTTATACTTCGTCGGCAGGAAGTACATTCTCTTAGGTGCTGTTGTTTCCTCCTCGGAATCCTGCAACAAACAGTTTTAGCAAGTCTTACCAAGTTATACCTTTTTTAGAAATTTCTCAAAAGACTAATAGTTCTACCTAGTTATACCAATTTTAGAAATAAAATCCAACTAGTTTTATTTAGTTCTACGAGTATTACAAAAACACACTAGTTGCACTTATTTATACCAGTATTACTTAAAAACCATAAATTCAATTCCAAATGACATCAAGAGCAAACAAATCACGAAACTCTTCCTAACAAAACGAATTAGTTTTTTCCTAGTTCTACATGTCCAATCGAATCCAACTATTTACCGTCGAGTCGATGGGGTCGCTCACGGTTTGGCTTGTACTTATTCCCGAGTTGGTATTTCTCTCGTTCTTATCACCTTCTTCTTCACTAGGTTAGACATCCTCATCACCAATCCAAATCAGAGATCGCTCGCTCTCTCCTTCTTCTTTACTCCTTCCGACTTCCTCACCATTGCGAACCGGAGATCACTCCCTCTCTCCATCTGCTACTACTTTTTCATTCGTTCGAACTTCCTCAACAAGTGTGGCCGGATCCGAACCCCTCTCTCCATCTTGAGTATTTTCTTTGGAGCAATCTTTCTCCTCGGCATTCCCCAACTTGTCTTAGCCATCTTTGTACACACGGTTATCGATCAAACACAACAATCGAGTAGTTATCCCTAGTTTCACGAAGATAGTGAAAGAGTTAGACAAGAGCGGTTTTGATTTTGTCAAATTATCGATCGAGAATTTCAATTAGGGAGTTGGGTTCCAGGTTAGATCCGATAAGGTTTTGGGTGGGCAGATAAAACCTTAGTTTTCTATGTAATATTTCTAATTTTTCTAGAGTAACACAGTAAAACACCAATTTTCGATTTTAAAATAATTCAAAACGAAAATCATTTTATAAAGGGGATTTTTGTGGTTTTAGATTTTGGGACTTCTGAGATGATTCGAGTTGGCGAGGTCAGCCCGATTGACATGCATACTTATATACATGTTTAATATGAAACTCAAACTATACTATGCTTCCTCCTCCTTTCAAGCGACAGTGGATTTTGATACAAATACCGAGATTAACGAATTGGAAAAAACAAAAGTGTTCAAAATCGAATTGATGAAATTATCATATACGAAGGCCAAAAAGACAGAAAAAAAAAAAGCAAGAGATTCCACTTCAGACATTAATGTCTAAAAGAAAATGTACACACATTAGAGAAGATGAAAAGAGGAGAATGAAATTGGAATTGTTTGAAAGAAAAAGTCTATTAACATTTTAAAGATGGAACAGTGTTAGCTTATTTAGCGCGGTTGTGGCATTATTTGTAGAGATCTCACTATCTTTTATATATACTATGAGTCTATGACTATACTCCAAATGAATTTTGGGCGGGGCGGGCATCTCATTTACATGCGTACTCATATTTAAGATGTAAATATGAGTCTAGTCTGAAACTCAACCTTCTTTGATTCTTCCTACTTGCAGTGAGAGTGGGTTTCTTCAACACAGATACTGAGATTGACGAATTGAAAAAACAAAGGTTTTCTAAAATGCATTGATGAAATTCTCTGATTGAGAAAGTCAAAAGGACAAAAAAGAAAAGAGATTCAACTTCATACATTAATGTTTGAAAGATGATTATTATACCCGTTTGAGAAGATGAAAAGAAGAGAACGAAATTCAAAACAATCGAAAGAGAAGGTCTATTAAGATTTTTAAGATCGACATGTGTCAAGTTCTCTTGCGTTTATGTACCACCGGGGAAGAGAGCTCGCTATGTTTTATATATACGACGACTACGCCACAAATATTTCAGCACGGCCAATATCATTACGTAGAAAACTTATTCTTATATTATGCAGCTTCTGAAATATCGTTAAGTAAATTTTGTGCATCCTCTTTTGGTATATTTTCTGTTTTTGAGTTGCCTTTGACTTGGGGTGTCATCTCAAATACTCTGTCCCTAGCTCTCATTGCCTGAAACTCAAACCAGAAGTAAATACAAAACTGTAAAGATAAGAATAACTGAAGAAGATGAGTTAATATTATTATATACCTCTTTTTCCCAATTAGTGAAGAAAGTGACAAGACCAAGACCAAAGAGTTGGAGAGTGGAAGCTGTTAGTATACCAATCCAAAGTCCTTTCCCTCTCAATTTCATGACAAAACACAAGACCGAACCCAATGGGATTCCAACAAGATAGTATGATCCTAGGCTTGTATAACCTCCTATATGTTGCCACCCCATTCCTCTCACAACCCCTGAGAAATGAAATAACTCTATAGTTGAATTTACTTTTCTTGGTTTTCAAGTAATAAACTATAATCACGGCAAGAAAGCTGTTAACCGAAATGGATAGGCAAAGAATTGGTGTGATTTGTGTTGCATATTGAGCTACTTCTATCTCGCTGCTGTATATATAACCCCAGCTTCTTCGGTAATCGTAAAGAGCGATGCTTGCTATGGTTGCATCGATAGCACCTAGGAAAATAGCGGAATTAGCCGCGGCTCGAGCTGCCCGTGGATTTCCAGCTCCTAACTCGTTTGAGACATATGTGCTATAATGACAAAAAAAATGGTTCAGAGCTTAAAGTAAATTTGCAAGCAAAAAAGATTCTTGTGAACAACTAGAAATCTATAGAACCTTGCAGCTGCTCCTATCGCATTCACCAGAACATAATGCAGACCCGATGTTGTGAGGCTGTTCCATGAATGAAGTTAGAAAGAACACAACGCTTATTGAATGTTTGAATTTGTACAAAATGATATATTTATATACATACCAAATGGATATCACCGATGTTTCGAGCTTTGAGTTTGGTAATAGTCCAGACATTAGTAGTAGAAGCTCAAAGGACCACCATTCAAGGCTGTACGTAGACCAAGCAGGAAAAAAAAATTGAGTTTTAAGATCCATTGAAAATCAGATCAGATAAAAAAGCTTAAATGTTGCAAAGATGGTTTGTTTTCTTGGACGTGGATATGTAATTTACCATAACATCATTGCAGAGGAGATCGCGAGGGCAATGAACTGCTTCATGCTCGAGAAGATTTCTTGCAAACGAGGATTTTTCATTTCGCGATGCAAAGCAGAGTTTCTCATGAAAATCCAAAGCAGAAGTACGTTGAGCCAATATGAAAAGCCGATGGACAAAGCGGCACCAACGATTCCAAATGTCAGTTTATAGACAAGAAGCCAACAAAAGGGAATGTGAAAACAGAGAGCTCCAAGAGAACTGAAGAAGAGAGGAAGAACCAATCCTTGTGACTGGAAATAGCGAGTCATAGGTTGAAGAAGAGCGTATCCGAACAGAGCCGGTATGAGCCAAATCGAGTATTTGCAAGCTAATTGAGAGATAGGAGGATCTTGATGGAAGAGCTCCAAGAGTTTGTCCATGAAAACCCATAAAAGAGAGATTGGGAAACAGAAGAAGAGAAGACAGATCATTGAGCTGTATGTGTATGCACCAATTTTCGCAAATTGTTCTGCTCCAAAAGCTTGACCGCAGAGTGTGTCTAACGCACCTGCCAACCCAAAAAGTATGCTGAAACCCGTGACGTTGGTGAGGGAAGTGGCTATTGCGACGCCTGAAAGTGAGAGCTCATCCAAATGACCAGCCATGACCATAGAGATGACTTGAAGGAGGAACTGAGAAACAGAAACTGCTACCATTGGAGCAGCCATGGAGCTCACCTTCTTCATCATCTCCGCTGACAAATAATTCGTCTCTTCTGTAGATTTCTCATTCCTGTTATCTTCTTCTTCTTCCTCCTCCTTCCGCATTAACGAGAAATCTTTTTCCATCGTTTGGTTAGTCAAACAAATAATGGTTGGATCAAAACATCTTTATAAACTTTCAAAAACGTGGATTCAAATTGAAAAAGAGCGATGGAATAGTCTCCATTACAATAACAGAGAACAGGTAAGATGTTGAGAACAGAAACTAAAAATTATATTTAAAGCCAGCAAGTTGTTCATTATTCTCGTCCTATTAAAGATGTCAGGTTGTTTCTGCACAAGTTTCGAAATATTTTATACCCAAATTGCAAAGGATTTTTAAGGTTTTGCACACATATTAAGAAATTTTTTACATAACCTAAAATACTTCTATTTTTTGATTAAATGTGAATTATTTTTTTTTAATTTTAACTCTAATTAATAAGAGTAAAACAAGAATATTATACAACTTTTTGCATTAAAAACACAAAACATCCATCTTTGTGAAACAAAATTTTTATTTAAAACATCTTACTTTCTGGAACGGAGAGAGTATATGACAAGATTTCTAATGTCCCCTGTAAAGAAAGATCCTAACTAGCCAGCTTATTCCATCATCAACCATATTTTGTAGCTTCTTTATCCTAACAATAGTGTTCTACTATGAACATGTCTAAAGACCTACGCAATCGGCTTCCTGTGAATCATGAACGATAATGTCAAGCCTCATCATCGCCTTGTAGCGTTGAGGAACCCGAGATCCGCTATGCATACAAATCTCAACCAAAGCAGGGGCTTTACCATAAAACCTCCTGAGATTTCCGGTAAGCGGATTTCCCTTAAGGTCTCTCACATGCCATACATAGTTTGGAGGAAAGAGTTCATCCACAAGAGCATCTTGCCATCCGTGCTTCCCGTCTCTCCATTGGTGTTTGAATTCTCCGCACAGCTTCACACTATGCCCCCATGGTCCTACATGCACTTCAGAGCAATATCCACATGCTTTCACTGTGAATTTCCTCATCAATTTCGTCACTCCCAATCTCACTTTTTCTTAAGCATCCATTGTTTCCTGTGCTATCTGAGGTATCTCCTCTGGTGTGGGAGGTGCATACCTCTCAGAAGCACCAAGTGTGTCCAGCTCAGCTAGTGGAGATGATAATGACGATGATGTCTGAGGCTTATTAGGCTCTCTAACATATCCCCCTCGATCAATCACTCTCTTCCCGATCATTCTTATTGGTTGTGTTCTTCTACGAGAAGGATAATCCGGGATCTCAACTCCAGCTTGTATACATAGCTCAACAACAGCTGGGATTCTTTCAAAGTCAAATCGTGTTTCGTGCTTTTCCACCGCCCAAAAGGGTCATACATGTGATACGACTCAAACAGGAATAAGAACATCATTAATAGTACCTTTGACCCATGAATGAGAACCACGCCGCTGTGAATTCGTTGGACCATTACAATCCATAATGTTATGACCGGCATTAGCCACATGAACCGCTCCACATTCGCTACAAGCAAAGACAGGAACAAAATGGAGAAGCTTTGCTAAACCCTTAATCAGCAACTTCCAATTATCAATCACTTGATACCCATCTGAGAAAGTTTCTTATCTTTCCTAGCTTCTTCTTGAATTTGCTTTAAAAGAATAGGATAAGGTTTTTTCTTCTTCTTTGGTAAAATAGGAGGAGGATCCACATTTTGTGTAAACTCTTGCCGTTTCTTGAAAGTTGTGTGCTTTGTAGGTTTCTGATTGATACAAACCAAGGTTATTAACTTCATTGAACATTCTCTTTTAGGAATCTGCATATAAAAGAAAAATCGTAGCATCAACCTAAACATTGAATCACTAAGAATTAAAGTTACAGGAGATGAAAATTGTAACCTGAAAGCAAAGTGCATAAGAGCCTCTGGCAGAAAAATCAATTGGCTGAGGATAAACCAGAAGCATGTTGACTTGTGAGGACGACCCCAAATCAGAAATACGCTCAAATGACTACTTTCTTCAAGCCCTGCAACATTTAGGGCAATTTGTGAGGATTTGAAAGGAAGATCCGAGGAGGTGGCAACGAGTAAATCGTTTAGTAATTTCGTCGAACATGTGGTGTGCAGGAACGACAAGAAAACTGAGAATTACAAGTAAAAGAGGGTTTGAAGAGATACACAGAACGAGAAGTGAAGATAATCTGCAGCAGAAGAAATCGATTCCACGATACTTCTTTGTTCGTCAGTGTATAAGAGAACAAGCAATTAGTTCAGACCGCGTAGCAATTAGCTCAGTGTCCGCTCATAATTGTTTTTTATGTGACCTGGATTTCTTTGTTGGATATGCGATTAAATACAATATTATTATATTTATTTAGTTACAATATTTAGTTAGTTCTCATATTTATAATATTTTTATTTTAACTCATTCCTTTAAATCAAGTGTTATTAGTTGTTATCTTTATATTACTACAACGTGCCCGTTTATTCTTACATAATTCACTTCATAAATTCAAAAAGTGTAATTTTTAACTTTTGTATGACCATGATCATCATAAAAATCTTTTTACTCGTCAAATAGACTATTAAAAAAAAAAAGTAAAATAAGATAGTCATAACGAGAACAATTTTGTAATTTACATTATTAACTTAATAACTTTATAGATTCAAAAGAGTAATTTTTATTTTTTTGTATGATCATGATTATCATGAAAGTGAATAGGCAGAAAAGTTGAACAAGTTCGTAAAAAGTGACTACAAAATCTAACGAAATCCTAAATTTCAAAATATTAATTAGGAAAAAATAAAAATCATAAGACATCGATAATCAACGAACAGTTTTAAAAATCTATTGAATTATCTTATGACTAATTAAGTTTAAAAAGTACGTGTAACACTCATATGGTTCAAGTTTGTAATTCTTTAATTATTAAATTTTATTTTTACTAATGTTTAATACATCACCACTAACCCTAGGGCGTGCCTTATGAAAACAAAAAACTTTTGTGTTAACCCTAAATTTCAGTTTTAAATTTGGTGTATTGATAAATTATCTATTATAGTGCTACTTTTATTGAGATAAAATATTAAAAATATCGTGTCAAGTATTTTTAATATTTTACAAAAAATATATTAAATTTTAGTATTTTTATAGATTACAGGTATTATTAATTAAGAAAATAGATCATAAAATAGTATCAATTAAGAAAATAGATTACAGAAATAGCTTTAAATATACTTTATAGCTTAAGAAAATAGTTAAATTTATTACAAAATGATATGTTAAATTTTTAGTATAAATTTTATTTTTATAGATTAAATAATATTAAATATCTCTAGTTTAATACAAAATAATATATTAAATTTTAGTTATGACAAAAATTTTATCATGATAAATATAGAAAATGGCTTCTTCTTTTTTTTTCCTTTCAACACTAAAACTCATGGGGTTTTTTTCTTCTTTGATTATCAAAACTTCACCAGATATCAAAAAATGCATTGCTCGCTACAAAAAATGTCACAATTCTGACCAGCAATTTGGTCAAAATTTGGTCGTAATTCAAGCAGTCTGACGAGTTTTTGACAAAATGAAATCGGTTAGAATTTGAGAGTTAGAAACGTATTTTGGTAAAAAATGGTCAGAAATGTTCTGACTTTATAAATCGATTATTTTTTTTAAAAATACCTCATTTGGTTGGAAATTGGACGGAAAGTTTCCCTTCAACTAAAAATTTTGGTTTAAAATTTGAAAAATATAAAGAAATTTATATTATTTTAAAAGTAAGTTAAGAAATATTTAGGTATGGAAATAATTTTTTTTAAATGAAATTTTAAAAAATTAAAATTTGAGAGGTTTTTAGAGAATTTATAAAGTTTAGAGAGATTTTAGAGAAATTTCAAATATTTAGAAAATTTAGAGAGATTGTAGAGAGAGAAGTTTGAAAGTTAAAAGTGATTTGGAAAAAAAAAAATTGTGTAGGTTATATATAGAACACATTGGTGGGAAATTGGTCGAAAAATATAAAAAATTTCCGACCAATTTCCTACCAACGCCGAAATTGTTCAAAAATTGGTTGAAAATTTTTTAAAAAATTATATTTTAAAAAAGTTATGATTTTTTAAAAAAATTTCTGACCAATTTTCGGGTTGGTCGAAAATTGGTCAGAGATTTTTCTTAAATTAAGTATTTTTAAAATATTAAAAATTTTAAAAATTATGAAAATTTTGTCTGACCAAATTTTGACTAACCCATGAATTGGTCAGAAATTGATCGGAAATATTTTTTAAAAATACAGATTTTTTTATAAATTTAAAATTATAAAATTTTATAAATTTATTGACCAAATATTTTATCAAATGTTTTCAACAAATTTCTGACGATTTGAAAATTTCTCGGAAAATGGTTTAAAAATAGTGAGAATATTTTTGACCATTAGAGTTGGTTAGAAATAGTGGTCGGAAATATGCAATTTGAAACAACAATCCCAAAATTGTACTGTTCTTAAGCTTTTTAGCACTTGTTTTGGATGGAATCGTCATACAAAAAGCTACTGCTTCTGATTTATCTAAGCATAATTTAAATATATATATATATATATATAATTATTTTACTATATGTACATGTTATTGATATTTTTTGTTTCTCTCATGATAGGTAAATCCAAACACTTAAGAACTACGTTATGATACATTTTATGTAGTTCAATCATAATCACTGAAAGTCTCTTAATTTACTAGTATGATGGTCAATTCGGTAGCAACAAACAAAATAGATGGTGCCCCTTTTGTGTATAAAGAAGATGACCTCTACTCGAGAGATATATCGAGGTCTGACGAAGTATTGCGAAGGCACTCATGATATCAGGCATCACGGTAATAGACCTCAGGATAGACTGCACCAGTTACATATTGTGATCAGTACAACCATTGCACCGCAAACAGTTACTATGAAGCGCACATTTCACAATGTGTAACTGCATAATTCTTTTGGCAAGCAACATTATTTTATAATATTTTTTTCTTTGCTTAATACTTTTATACATTTTTAATTTTGGTATTTTTAGAAAAACAAATGGCAAATATATCATGCATTGAGGTTCTAAGAGAGACACCCATCTTTTTGTTATGTTTTTTATAATTTGATTTAAAAAAAAAGTTGGATACATTTGATATTACAATCTTTAGTTATTTATACAGTATATATAATTTTAATAAAAACATTTATTGATTATATTTTAAGATTAATAAATCATTGCAATTTTATTTTGTAACAATAGCTCAATGGAATTTAGTAGTTCATATGTTAAACAATATAACAAAATTATTATGATGAAAATATATGATTGTAAACAAATTTCAAACCATATCCATGCAATATAATTTACCACATATAAATTATCATTATAATATCATTAGTTGCACATCACGTGATAATACTAGCAAAGTTTTTGTCTTTATCATTGTTATAAAATCTCTACAACGAAGATATCTTGCAAAGATAGTAGATATCTTGCAATGATAGTAGTGGAAATTTGTTACATTATTTTATATACATCCTATGTAGCGATGTTTTACTAAAATTTATAGTTACAAATATATGTTGTAGTTATACAACATTTTTGCTACAAAAATATCATCGCATTGATACAATATATGTAGAAAAAAATAATTTATTGCAAACTTTAGCAATTTTTGTGTGACAAAGACGAATTTGCAACGCTTAAAAAAGAACAATATAAAATTTTCATGATTTAATTGCAGATTTATGTTTGCAATGATATACCTACTACTTAAATGTTTATATGTTGCTATATCACAAATTTCTTGTAGTCTATATATATGTTGTTGGTTTTGTTGATTCTCGCAAATAAAACATGTGAGATCCAGCAACTTAAAGTTTATGTTTTCTTCATAGTTGATGGTGAGAATAAATTTATTTCATGTTGGGATACGTCTGGTTATATATCTACCACCAGAATACTCATGGGCATACAATACGTTCTAGTTATTTTTGTTAGAACATTGATGAAGTCTTTGTTAGTGTCTTTATCACGAGCAATATACAAATCTCTGCTAGAGGACTGATTTCAATCGTATATACATGTTATTGATGTGTTTTTTTCTCTCATTATACGCACATCTGAACAACAAATGAATATATTAAGGTGCATTTGAATTTTTTGAAGAGTTGTAAATAATATTTCGAGAAGAAGTTGCTGTCAAAAAAAGATATTATGTTGTCATATAATGTAGCAGTGTTTTCTTATTATTATATTTGTTTTTAAATAATAAAACAAAAGTAATATGTGATACATATTATGTTAATTTTATGTTGTTACATAATGTAATAGTACTTTCTTATTACTATTAGTTTTAAAAATACTAATGTTTTAGCCTTATATCTAATAAGTATTAACACATTTTAGCCTTTCAAGTGTCTACATTGGATATTAATCTAGACGTGTGATATGTATGGTTTTTGCATGATTTTAACATTTTATTTTGATCACTTTAATCTCATTTTACATCATGTAGAAGAGTAAATATGCATTTGAATCTCACTTTGTCATTATCCTGCATTTTAGAAGTCTTAGGTTTCATGTCTTGTATTTGTATAGTATTTCAGTCTTTTTAGGTGGTTATAGTACATGGAGCTTGGATGGGGAGGTTCGAAATGAGTAAGAAAAGATAAAAAACAAAGTGTAGACCTAAACCGCTCGGAATCTAAAGCGGCTGAAATATCGCATCAGAAGAACATCTTCTCATGACCAATTTAATCTTCAAATTGGTATCCCGATGGAAAATTGAGTTAGCTTTCCAATGGAAATGGTCTCGAGTCATTTGAATATATATTCCAAGAGTTATGGTCGAATTACTTGGCACATATTATCTCTACCGCGAATGAAGAGTGAAGCATAATTTTGTGTTGATCAAAATGTTTAGGGTTGATCCGAATATTTTTGTTATCTCCATATAAATACCTGTATAAACACCTCTAAACCTAAGTTTTTTTTTTCTTAGAGTTAGTTTTGATATCCAAAATCTCTTTAGATGTTTTGGATTGATGTCTTTCATATTATGCAACTCTAATGAAAAAAATTTCATCTCTATCTTTGTAAATCAAATCTATTACATCATTTTTTTATTTTTAGTTTACTCTTACGATAGTAGAACCTATGGTTCAATGTTTTTCTTTTTTTTTTGTTTTGAATTTCACTTCTTTTCATTTCTTATTTACAAAAACCAAAACTACGTTATTCTACATTAGTTTGAATCTCGCATTTCTAGTGTGTGCTCTTTAGTCCTTGTGGATTTGATCCTAAATTATTATGCACAACATGTTTAATTGATAGGCCTTAAAAACCTCTTTATCAACGTGTAGGGAAACGAACGAGAGAAAAAGTAAAATGTGTTTTGCTCAAATTTTGTGTGTTTCTTCTATACTTTAAACATGCTCCCTCTAGTTGTAAAAAATGGAACTACGTCAGTGGTAACACATCTTAGCATATCAAAAGTTCATAAAAATGAGAGATGTTGAGTCCAGATCTTGACACCCTGGTTGTTTTGCATCTACAACGTACAGTATTCATCTGAAAATGTTTTAGGTAAACTAACTTTGACATTATAGGTACCATCGATTAGTTTCATCTTTGGATTGATTAGTTTTAATTCGTTGGGTTTATAGGTTGAGCTTGGTTATTCTCACCTTCATTTTGTTGGTTGAGGGTGATTCTCTTTAGAATCCTGATCACTTTCATTTTCATTCGTTGGTTGAAGAGGAATCTCTTTAAAATTGTGAACATTCTCATCTTCATTTGATGGTTGAAGATTATTCTCTTTGTATGATATTGATCACTTCCATCTTCATTTGATGGTAAAGGGTGATTCTCTTTAGAATCCTCTACATATATTGGTTGAGGGTGATTTTCTTCACCATCATGATCTCTCTCGTCTTCTACATGTGTTCTTCTTGCATTTAAGATTATTCATTCTTTTTCTTTTAGAGTAACTTTTATATTAATCTAATAAGCTTTTCCATTTTGGTGTTCTTTATATATACACACAAAATTGCTATATAAAAAATATGTTTTTTGCTTTGGAAAATAAAGTTAAAAAATGTTTAGAAATACATACATAAACTAATATATGTAATATGTTTCTTTTTTACTTTTCTTTTTTTTCATTGTAGGAAAATATATTGAAAATGTTTTTAATATATAAACATAAGTTATTAAATGTAAATATAATATATATTTTTTGGCGTGTAATGTCAAATTTACAGCAAATTTAATTAAAAAAATAAGAACAGAGGGTTAGAAAAAATAAAAGCTATAAGCTTGTAATAACGAGAAAAATCAAGAAAACGTTTTGCTTGAGTATCATGTGCTCAGCACCAGTACGAGCTGCTACAGCTCAAGCTTGAAATGAGTGCTAAAGAAGGTTCTGGAGCTGAGGCTTATGATGGTAACGTAGTGAGACAACACGGCAGCGAGTGGACTTTTCAATAAGTCAGATAAGGTGGGGAATTGGTCGTTTAGAGTGATTGTGCTGTTTATCATTACTCGCTCGCTAGATAGAATATATTGCGACCTGAAACGCAAGCCTGAGTAGAATGTAGCTGACGTTTTCACAAGATCGAGTTGTAAGTGTTTTTAAAGTTTCCGACCAGTCATGGTCAGCGGACACTCCTAGAAGATCACCTAAAATATCAATCCAAATGGTGAATGTTTAGGGACAAGCGAAAAACAAATGATCTCTTGTATCGTCTGGTTGACTGCAAAAGAGACAAGGCTGTTTACAACGTCAAGATCAAGCCCCTGCACCTGTAGAAAGTTGATCCTCGACAGCCTATCAATTGATAAAAGCAAACCGAGGGATTTCTTGTGAGAATCAAACCACTATGCTCCAATCTTGTTTGGTTCGCCGACTATGTAATTTGTCCCATGTTTTATTAGTTGAGAATTCATCCCGAAATTCAGTGGAGGAGTGCCTCTACAACATGACATCAACACATCCAGCGGTTGGTTAATTTTCTAATTTGGTTAAAAAACTATTAACATATTTTAACATGTGTAAACATTGTTAAAGTTTTGCTACATGTTAAACTCTGGTACGAAGGTTTAAACTTTATATTATAAGATTTGTTTTCAAGCAATGCAAAAAGTATATATATTTATTACGAAAAAGTAGGTTTTCTATTATATTTAAATGAATATAAAATTTTCCAAAAATAGTTAAGTCATTATTTTTTACTTAGCTTGTTTCCAAAATTGTCCTTCCACGTAATTACTCAATTTATAAATGCTAGAGTAGATTTTAAACAAATACCACTTTTTGATGAGCTTATATATCTTGAGTTAATTTTTGGCTCAGTCTTATAAAAACTTTGTTAAGGAGCAAGCGTCACCTTTTCTATTCAGACTTGAATTGGTAAAAATATTAAGAATTTCTAACTTTTCATAGCGGATTAGTTCCAGTTATGCATTACCGATGGATAAGATCACATCATCTTTAAACATTACATTTATTTTCCTAATAGTGGCTCATGTGTTGAAGTTCTATGTCGGAAAATGTATATCTTTTCAGGCACTAGAGAGAGATCGAATATGGAACCAACATGCCATCAGAGAAAGTGTTCAAATCGGATTTTTTCAGGCACTAGAGAGAGGCCACAGAGCTCAGCAATTGACGAACTTGAAGGACTGACTAATTTAATCGCAATGAAAATGTTAACATCCACAGATCTAGGAATGCAAAAGTTAACAAAAATTCTTTTCTTTATATTATCTTTGCCTAAATCACCAAATTCTACACCTTTTTTCTAGTACTCTCTTTTACATCTCAACCAGCGTATTATTCTTAACACAAAACGAAGAGAAAAAGTATCCCTGTTTGGTCCTAGACTCATTCTCAATGCAATTTTAAGTACAAAGCGAACAAATATTTCAATCTAATCCAAAATAGAAGTCCAAATGCATTCAAAGGCCTCAAACTCAAACCTATAATTACTAACCCTTTTCACTGGCCATCTCACATCACTAATCTCTTCAAACAACTCATTCCCATCATCTAAAACCGGAAAAAGGGACTCCGGTAGACTCCAATCAAGAGAGGTCGAGATCATACTCTCCTTCATCCAAGGAAATTCAAAAACTCCAAAATTATCCTCAGTACTCCCACTTTTCTTATCCTCCATCTTCTTTTCTATATTGTTTGCTCTCACATGTTGTCTCTTCTTGTTCTTCTTCGATTTCTCATCAACTTTCTTACGTTTATGGCTTGTTGTAGATGAACCCTCCATGTCGATCAAAAACGTGAGATGATGAGATTTAGAGTGAATTGATGAGATTATAAATTTATAAATGGGAATGAAAAGGTGGAGAGGGGAGGAGAGGGAGTCACGCCTTCTTACCCGTATGCATCTGCCATTTAGCATTTTAAAAGCAAACCAACCAAATCCTTTTGTGTTGTTTTCGTGTTTTCCTTCTTTTACGTTATCATTTCTCTCTCTCCCAACCACACAAGCAAATTTAAAAATGTTTTGAGATATCAAAGGATGAGGTGGACATTAAAAAACAAACGGCTATTTTTAGTATTCTTTTATTTTTCACTCATTACTCATCAATTACTCATGATCATGTTGGTGGATGGACAAAGAAAGATGTGATAGAAATGCGCTCTTGACCTCCATTTGCCAAAACTCTATTTTCCACACTTACAAACTTGGAATCAAATTCGGGAGGTGGTGCAGCGTAAAGAATGGTACAAAGGTGTGTGGTTCTCTCACGCAACACAAAATAGATTGTCAACGAGAGATAGGATGCTGGCTTGGAACAGAGGACGGAACATGACTTGTGTTTTCTGCAATCAGATGTTGGAATCTCGTGATCATCTATTTTTCTCATCTAACTTCACATCTCTGATCTGGTACAAGCTTACTCATGGTTTATTCCGACAGAGATATGCTTCCCAGTTTGGAGAAATATTTTTCCGAATCTCAGACTCAAGTTTTAGTTGTACTCATCGATTACATTCGTATAAAAAAAAAAAACTTGTCATTTATTATAAGCTGCAAAAAATGAAGAACTTTTTTTTTTTTTAACTTATGGGTTTGTATAGATAGACATTTTGATTTCAAGTATAAAGAACAACTTCCCTGTAGAAGATCTCCAACGTTAATGACAAGAGCTTCAGGATTAGGAGGAACATCGATCCAGTATCTATCATGCAGAACTTGAAAGTCTTTCAATGTGGTCTTAAAGAATAATAGTTATAAGAGATCTAAGATCTATCTGTATGCTGAATGGCACCAATTGTTTTGTCTGGCTCAGGACAAGGCGGATAACAATGACAGAGCATCAATAAACCTTTTTCGCAATCCATTTCTCTGAGGTGGTTAGGATTGAACCCTAAAGATTCTGATAAAAGTTCAAAGATAAACCCCGCTAATTTCATCATTCCCTTTGAGTACTCCTACATGATCTTCCTAAAATATTAACACCATTTCAACTTTCAAAACGAATATAAAATATGAAAGGACATTTTATTTTTTTGTGAAAGCAAAGTTTTAATTGGAAATAAGAGAATATGTATTCGTCCCCACAACTTCTCTGGTTTTGGAACGTCAGGAGCCATAAAACAACTTAAAGTATCTCTCCAACTTGCAGTAAGCATTAGACTTATACTTAAACTTTTTGGTTTTGTCTCAGCTATAGAATATTTGCCTCAGTTTTGGATCTTGGTTGTGAAATCCACAAATCCTATCTTTCATCTTCTCCATGACTTTGAGTGGAATCCCATGGTTTCTAGCCTGGAAAAACCCGAACTTCTCTATCGCGTCTTTAACCTTTGCAACTACACTCTCTCGGTTGACAGTGGATTCGAACATGCCATCTCCAAGATCGATTGTTGGAATCATCACTTGTTTCGTGGAAGGTTTAGGGTTTGTTATGTTGGCAAGCAGGTGATGGAAGATGCTCCAGATTTTTGTTATTCCGATGTCGACGAGACCCTTCATGCCGATCTTCATCTCGTTAATCGCTTATCACCAATCTTGGAACTCCAAATCGTGGGAAGACAATGATTTTCAACATTTTGATCACAACTTGTGCATCATTGTGGGGCTTGCTATTCCTTCCACCCATTTAGAAACATAATCAACAGCAAAAAATGTATTCATTACTGAAAGAGTTAGGGAAGGATTCCATAAAGTCGCATCACATCTTGATACGAAGGAGTGTGTGTCCTTGAACATTTTTGGCCACCAAAATATTCTAAAAAAACATTAGAGAATATTTTGAAAGTGGCAAAGTGACATGCATAATAAGAACCATGGCATCCAAACAGGATTCCTTCGACTTCTCCCTCTCACACACATTTCCTCAATAAACCATCCAAGCATTTCTTATAAAGGTAGTGCTCTTCCGAAAAGTACCGTTTAACGTCTCGTAAGAACTTCTGCTTCTTGTATCCAAAGAATTGTGGAGGTTCAATGTCTGCAGCAACATAATTTCCTATATGCATGAATCAAGGCGTGTCAAAAACTAGTGGCTTTGGCACTGGTTGGCATGGCGGTGCTAGAGTGTCAGCAAAGGGAGCATCTTCAATGGCATAGACGTTCTCCTTGGGTAAGCTATTGTCCAAAGGGATCTCTTCTTCAACTCTCATTCTAGAAAGATGATGGCTACTCAATTATCTGCGCCTTTCATATCTCTTACTTTAATATCAAACTCATGTAATAGAAGTATCCACCTTATGAGTCATTGTTTGCATCCTTCTTAAAAATTAGATATCAAATTGTTGTATGATCAATATGAAAAATTACCTTGGAGCCAACGAGATATGATCTGAATTTTTCAACTGCGAAAACAATTGCGATAAGGTTTTTTTTGCAGTTGTATATTTGCATTGAGCTTTATCCAAAGTCCTACTTTTATAGTATATCTGTGATACCCGGCTCCTAGTACGATCTTGGTCATCATGTTGAATTTCCAATCCCGCCAACTAGTAATATAAACTTCATTCTTAAACTTCACTCCGGGTTATACCACAGTCCTCACACTGCGTATCCTGCCCAAGTCCCCTAATACAGTTTTATATAAATATATATATATATACACTCAATCAATCTTTGATGGATTTGTCTTTTGCTTTTGTTAAAAACATAGATATATATATATATATATCACATCACTAGCACCAAAACATGTGATTCAATCAATTCATGAAATCATCTAAACAACCTATGACCGATTTAGCATGAAAGTCACTGACTCGATCATAGAGACGAAACACATTTAGCCACTCAACTATCAATGGAAGGGTTAAGGCAAGTAAGAGATTGCGCTGCGTTTGTTGTAGTGTAAAATCCGTAGTCAAGTTTTTCTCAAACAACACAATGATAAAGCTGAAAGTACACATCCAAATCAATTGTAGTACTTAAGGTTATCGATCCCGCAGAGAGAGAAGTTGTATTACGAATCAAGAGGAACAAGTAAGGCTAGAGCTGAAATATAAAAGTGGGGGTTTGGTTGTGTCACGCAACAAGTAAACTAAAAAGCAAATAAAACGGATGTAAAACAATAAAAGAAAGGTGTTGGGCATTCAAGGGATCACAGGGGTTTAATGATCAATTCATTCAAAATAAGTTCATGTAAATGCAAGTATACTCCTAAGTCTTGGACTATGAAACACGAAAGATCGATTAACCTATAATTCATAGAGAAAACTGGCTGAGATCAATATGTCCTGGTACTCAACATATATATCAAAGCATTAATATCAAGTATAATCCTTATCCATAAAACCCTATAACTAAGTGGTATGTGCTTGTTATGGCACAATACTCATCCAAACTAGGTTCTAGCAAACTAAGAAAGCGATTAGCGAAACCTAGATGCCTGAAATCAGTGGCGAGCTCATGACTCTAGCTAGATGCATTAAGAGAAAGCTCAGAAAAAAAGAACAGAATAGATGATGATGCATAGACGATGAACTCGCCAATTAAACTACCTAGATCATCTCCCCCCTTTGATTAACCCTTTAAACCCAACAAGTAAACTACTTAAGCATGCTTAAAGGAATCATCAAAGCAATGTTTAAAGTAATTCACAATCATAAATAAAAGATAAAGGATCAGAGATTACAAACTAATAAGAGAAGTGAAAGAGAAGAGAGTTGGTGATCTTCGAGGTCTTGGATGAGCAAGAGGAGGCTATGGCTTCTCTGGTCTTCTCCTAGGGCTTCTAGGGTGAGTCTCTTCAAAACTGTCTAAGGCACAGGAAGAAGCACATGAAAGCCTAAAGCATAAGGTTAAGTATTTATAGGCCTTAGGATCCAAGAGGTCAGTTTTAGGGTTTTGGACGCTAGTCTCATCATTTTGATAAGTGTGGAGGCTTTGGGTCTGACCTCGATCATGATCATTATGACCGAGGTTCTGATGAAGGCAGGCCTAGTTCACGGGACCTATGGCCGAGGTCACCAAGAGGCTTGACCTTGGTCACATTCCTTGTGACCGAGGTTAAGAGGTCGTCACTCCTTGAGCTGTATCTCTCAAATGGCAGAATGGATTGCTTTTATTCTTGTCCGAGGTGAATCTTGACCCTTCCAGCTCTCCATGTATCTAAAGATCTCTGAATTTAGTCGATGGGAAGGTCATCAACGAATGTCAAACTTCTGATGCTCTGAAACTGCCTTAAAACGGCTTTTGGTCCTTTTTGGTCTATTTTTCCTTAAAACCTTTAAAATCTCTTTGAAACTAGAAATATTTGATAATATCGTATTTATCCTCGAAAACACACCAACTCTTCATAAATGTATATATGAAATTGATAGTAAAAATAGGTAAAAGTACGATGTTTTCAACTCCCCCAGACTTAAGACTTTGTTTGTCCTCAAGCAAAAAAAGATAGTAAAGCCATGGAAAAAAGGTTTTGAAAATCATGGGAACTCACTTATTCTCTGGAATATCATCCTCGCACTCCTCCTCGCTGTGGCTTGAGAACTTGCTTTAGTACTTGCCCATAGGAGGCATCAATATTCCTTACTCTAAGTCCATGATCCAGAGGAGGACTTTCAGGCTTACCATTGTCATCTCTTTACATAGATTAATTGAAAATAAAAAGTGGTGGTGTTACCAAAGGGAGATCGACCCAGAGGATGTCGACTTCCTTCTAACCAAGACTTTCTTCCTATACTTTATTTCCTCTCCCTCTTCACAGTTCCAAGACAGCTGGTTCTTCCCTACTTCTCTAGGGTATCATTGTATTTTTTCTGCCAGATGCTTGCTCGTTGGAAAAGTCTCCATGAGGTCATGGGTCTATGCATAAAATCCCTCCGTTCACTTTGATGATGTCGGTTTTTGTTTTGGTTCTTTTGGTGATAGGTTTCCGCGAGACTCCGAAAGATGCACGGGTTCACGCACAAAATCTCTCGATCACATCCACTATGTCGTTTTGCTTTCTTTGTTTTGGATTTTTTGAGTTACGAAGGCTCGAATAGTTCTCGTCCAATGAATACCAAACCCCCGGAGTAAGAAATTAAAAGTCAGGTTAGGTTTCGATAACATTTAGAGACAACGTTGGCTTAACCTATTTTTCAATATCAAGAGACTTTCAGGAATGTTGAGTCAACCCATAGCCTTTCCAAACTTCGGTTCTACGGCCAAGCTTTGAGTCATAAGAGTGTTAATCCAATTCAGCTAATCCATCAAAACAAGTTCATAATCCCCTAACTATTTTGACTCAATAAAACAAAAGAAAAAAAACTTGACTTGATAAAAACAGCATAAAATCAGCAAAATTGTAGATATAAAAAGTGAAAAAGGTCTCAAGTCAACAAAATAGAAAGCAGCATTAATAAAGGATGGAACATCCTTCCCCCAGACTTAAATCACACCATCCTCGGTGGGAAAATAAGAAAGAGACGAGGATGAAAAATCATAAAGAAAGAGTTGAGTTTAAGAACAATGTCACCTCGAATTAGATTGTTGGCGACTAACCGGTGTTTCTTTCTTTCATTGCTTGACATCAAATGAACTCAGTTTAGTTGATTGAATTCTTTTTGATAAATCTCTAATTGCATCCTTCCTGAGACAAAAACCTAAAAACCATCAATAATCTTGGTAAATAAAGAAAATAAAAACAAACCTAAAGATAGAATGGTAGTGGAAGTGCTGGTGAGATGGGGGTGGTGATGTCTCGTTGATGTTGTATCGGCCACGATTGAGATATTTTCCATGGTGACTTAAGTCCCTATTATTGGTCTTGATAAGGTTGCGGCCTTGTCGTGGAATAGTCGCAGAATAGTCACAGAACGGTCCATGGAAAAATGCAGTACAGTCCGTAGAACGATGCAGTACAGTCCGTGGAATGATGCGGTACAGTCCGCATAACGGTGCGATCTTCAAAGTTGCCAATCTTGCGATCCAAGCTTTCTTTTCCAACATTTCTTCGATTATTACTCCCAATATGTCCAACGTATCGGTGAATATTCGATCATAACTCATTTGATCGAGCCAATGGTCGTGGAACGGTCTTAGAACAGTCCTGATGATCAAAAGTTGACAATCTTCCAATCCAGATTACTTTTATCAAAATTGCTTCGACCATTACTCCCAAAATACCCAATTTATCATTGAATATTTGATCATATATCATTTTATCTGAAAATTTTGATTTGTGGCAACTCCTTGTGAAATCTGCGGCCACAAAATGGTTGCGGCTTGAGCACTGGTTATGGGTCATGTGACTGGTCTAGAATCTTCAAATGGCATGAGTCACGAGAGATGTGAACGGTCCAGGGCACAGGGCTGGCTCAGCAGGTACGGTCCAGGGCACAGGGCTGGCTCAGCAGGTACTCTAGGCATCTATCACGAGTGATTGTGATTAATCCGTCGTCTTCCACATACATGGGCGAAGGGAGTTCCGGTCCATAGGTGGTGTTTGCCATCGTTTGCAAGCCTTGTGACCTTAGGGAGGTGAAGAGATAGCTTTGGGAATACTCTATAAGGTCCAGGAATTATTAAAATGGCAAAGACTCGACTTTGCTGATGACCTCGGTCACTAGCCTCGTGACCTAGGTCGTCCTTCTTCATGAGCTCGGTCATGGGCTTTGTGATCTAGGTTATCCTTCTTCATGACCTTGGTCACAGCGTCTGTCACCTAGGACGGCTCCTCTTCGTTTTTCTTCTCTTTTTCTTCTTTTCTATTTTAATGAAAAACCTGTAATAAAACAGGAAAATATCAAAAGCAAAAGGAAATTAAAACTAAAAAAGGAAATGAAAACTTACAAGTGGTTTGCCTCTCACTAAGCGCGCTTGTTTAACGTCGTTGGCTCGACGGTTGGTTCGCTCCTTATTTGAAATGAGATGGGTCCTTTGTCCTTAGATAAAGTTTCTTGGTTCTCTCAAGCTCTGGTGGCTTCCTTGTTGGATCATCGCTTCTTCTTATGCATTGAGATGTAGGATCTCCTTCTTTGAGTTCTTGTAACGGTTGCACTTCCTTGCGAATTGTAATGGTTTTACATGGTACAGAAGGTAAAGATTCAGAATCCTCATCACCCTCAACTTCTCCTTGTTGCCTAGATGTGTCTTCCAGGGCTGACTCTCCATCTTCACTTTTCTATTTCTACCTAGTAATGCGGCTCGCGAGTCCGCAAATGCCTCCTTCGATCATATCTATCCTCTCATGAAGTTTTCTTGCATTTATCTCTCGTTGATCTAAGCACTGCTTCAATAAGCTCTTGAGTCTCTCCTCTAGACTCCTTCGTTGTGAATAAGCATTGGCATGATCGTGAAAAAGTTGGCAAGGATGGGGATTAGAAAGGTGGTTCCGGGGAAACCGGTTTTGAAAGTCTTTGGTTTTCCTTAGGTTAGGATGTTGAAAATGACTTTGGTGATGGCATGGGGCAGGTCTCCAATCTTCATAGACGTGGTGAGGTGCTTGAGGTGGTCTGATGTTGGCTTGGTGGTTAGCTTCTCCTTGGTTCCGAATTCGTTGAAAATTGCTGTTTTTGGGAATTTTTTCATAAGGGATCCAAGTAATCATATAGCAATGGGCCTTTCCTAGGTCTTCTTCCTCAACTTCTCCAGTAAATAGATCATTGAACTCAGCATTCTCTCTTCTCAAATCTCCAAATTGGCTTTCAATGGCTTGTTCTTCAAAGTAAGGTTCTTCTTCATTGGTTTGATAGTCTTCATGGTGACTCTACTCCAATGACTCGGTTGGGGCAATGTGCTTCTCTCCTAGAGCTCTTTCTTCTTCATCCTCCATAGGATCGTGTCCAGCAATACGGGAGGATAAGTCTTCACCCTTCCGGGATAATTCATTCACCTTTTTGTCAAGGTCTTAATCAAACCAATTTTGAGCTGTCTTATTTACTTGATGATGAGGAGGTCGTAGAGGCCAATACAGAGGTCTTGGAACTTATCCTTGACCTTTGTAGGCAATATAAGGTGATGGAGGAGGTCGTGCTTTGAAGTTGGCTTGTTGGGGAGTTCCTCTTTGATGTTGAAATCGCCTAAAAAAAGGGTTTTCGAGGATTTCTTCTTGTGGGGTCCAAGTAGACATACAAGTGTAAACTTCAGTGGATGCTTCTTCATATTCTCCTTCTTGGGGAACCTTATGTAGAAAATACTTAGACTCTTTGATGTTCACCACGTTTTGTTCTTCCTCTCCTTTAAACTTATCTTCAATATCTTCTTTGAAGCTTTCTTCTTTTCCAACTACTTGTCCTTCGAGTTTTCTTAGAGGCTGGGAGTTTTTATTGACATGTTATGGCATTAAATACCTCAATATGCCACGAATTTCCTTTTCTTCCTTAGATCCAAGGCGTTGGTCTTCTTTTTCATTGAAGCAATGACATTCATCGTGCTTTTCTTCTCCTAGTTGAAATAGGACTTTCCTTTGGTAATGGAGGTTCACTTCTCTGAGCTTTTCTTTGTGGTCCTCTAAGTTTCCTGTAGGTATAACAGCCTTTTTCTCCTGAGCACCAATAGAGAATTTTGAATACTTACCATTATTCTTGAAAATAATTTCATATTGATCCCCATTAGCTTCTTTTACTAGATAGGCTTCTCTTTGACCATAAATTCTTTTTTCCTTGTGCTCTTCTTTTTGATCTTCTTGCTACTCCTAGATGGACGTGGTGCTTGATGACCTTCCAGAACTTGTTGCTGAGAAAAATAAACAATAGTAGCTTGGCCCTCATTACACAAAGGTGTACGCCAAGAAGTGATTGGTGCCGGTTTCCAATCAATGTTTTCACCATCTTGTGGGGATTGAGCCAGTGGGCTTGGAGTGCCCTGCTCTTGGGTTTCTTCTTGAGGTTGTGGCTGCCCTATAGTGTTGCTTTCATGAGAATCCATGATGCATAAAGCTTCATTGGTCCCATAATTTTCTTCTAGATACAAGAAATTTTCAGCATCTTCCTCTTCTTTTGTCCACTCAATGGGCTTCTTTGGGTGAGTGAGCTGCTGTTGTTAAGCTTCAAGTCCTTCTTATTCTTCTTCTTCATAAGTAATGCTTTCTTGTTCATTCTTCCATTTGGTGTATTCGTTAGGATAAAGGAATCCATGTTGCAAGGCTTCTACCTTCCATTCAAAACTTTCTTCCACTGCATCAATGGCTAATACTATATCCATGATCATTGCATCATGTTTTTGAATATACTCCTTATGGTTCAGCAGCTCATTATTAAGCTTAATAGCACGCTTCATGTGGCAGGCGATGTCAGAGATTTTTAAATCGAAACCAATCTCCATCTTTAAGAATGTAGGATCAAGTTCTTTCATGCACTTCTGCTGCTCTGAGGCAAGTTGATGCCAAAGCTCCATGAGGTTGTCATTAGTGCAAGAGGTCCCTGAAGTGAATCATTCGTGTGAGTCAAACGAATAGCTGTCATTGATATAAATGCTCATACCTTCATGTGAATCAAAGTCTTGATACACATCATAACAGAAGTTTTCCGCGTGCGGTGTAAGTGAATGAGTAGCTCCATTGCAATGTGAATGAGCTGGTCTCATAGTCGATCTCCAGAGGATCGAGATAGTGATAGACAACCAGAGTGCCTCATCAGTGATGTACCACGAGCTGGCTGAGAGTGGCCGTGGTGAGCTCCATAAGACGAGCTAGAGAGTGGTCTAGAGATGTCTCCGTCCAAAGTGTTGTAATGCGCCATGAGTTGCGCAAGAATAAGGTTCTGAAACTCCTTGGGTAGAACGTTGAATTTCATCCTCGAGGTCTCCTGAAACAGTAAAAACCAAAAAGAAAAATCAAAAGCAAAGTGTCCTAGACATTACTCGGGTTCTTAGACTTGTAAACAAACAATCTCTCCCCGGCAACGCCGCCAAAAACTTGATTGTGCTGCGTTTATTGTAGTGTAAAATGCGTAGTCAAGTTTTCCTCAAACAACACAATGATAAAGCTGCAAGTGCACAGCCAAATCAATTGTAGTACTTAAGGTTATCGATCCCACAGAGATAGAAGTTGTATTACGAATCTAGAGGAACAAGAAAGGCTAGAACTGAAATATAAAAGTGGAGGTTTTGTTGTGTCACGCAACAAGTAAACTAAAAATCAAATAAAATGGATGTAAAACAATAAAAGAAAGGCTTTGGGCCTTCAAGGGATCATAGGGGTTTGATGATCAATTCATTCAAAATATGTTCATGTAAATGCATGTCTACGCCTAAGTCTCGGACTATGAAACATGAAGGATCGATTAACCTATAATTCCTAGAGAAAACCGGCTGAGATCAATATGTCCTGGTACTCAACTCACGCAGGCAACAACACGTATATTAAAGCATTAATATCAAGTTCAATCCTTATCCATAAAACCCCATAACTAAGTGGTATGAGCTTGTTATGGCACAATACTCATCCAAACTAGGTTCTAGCAAATAAGAATCGATTAGCGAAACCTAGATGCCTGAAATAAATGGCTAGTTTATGACTTTAGCTACATGCATTAAGAGAAAGCTCCGAACAAAAGAACAGTATTGACGATGATGCATAGACGATGAACTCACCACTTAAACTACCTAGATCATCTCCCCCCTTTGATCAACCCTTTAAACCCAACAAATAAACTACTCAAGCATGCTTAAACGAACCATCAAAGCAAGGTTCAAAGTAATTCATAATCATAAATAAAAGATAAAGGTTCAGAGATTACAAACTAATAAGAGATGTGAAAGAGAAGAGAGTTGGTGATATTCGAGGTCTTCGACAAGCAAGAAGAGCCTGCGGCTTCTCTCATCTTCTCCTAGGGCTTCTGGGGTGAGGCTATTCAAAAATCTCTAAGGCACAGGAAGAAGCACACGAAACCTGAAAGCATAAGGTTAAGTATTTATAGGCGTTTGGGTCCAAGAGGTTGGTTTTAGGGTTTTGGAGGCTAAACTCATCGTTTTGATAAGTGTGAAGGCTAGGATTCTGACCTCCCTCAAGGGCATTATGACCGAGGTGGTGATGAAGGCGGGCCTAGGTCACGGGACCTATGGCCGAGGTCACCAAGAGGCTTGACCTCGGTCACATTCCTTGTGACCGAGGTTGACATGTCAACACTCTTTGGGTTGTATCCTCCAAACCGCTGGATGGATTGCTGTGATTCTTGGCCAAGGTGAATCTTGACGCTTCCATATTTCCATAGATATAAGTATCTCTGAATTTGGTCCAGGGGAATGTCTTCAACGAATGTAAAACTTCTGATGTTCTAAAACTGCCTTTAAACGGATTTTCTTTTTTTTTGGTCTATTTTCTCTTAAAACCTGTAAAACCTCTTTGAAAATAAAGATATTCGATAATAACCTATTAAGCCTTGAAAACACACCAAACTCTTCATAAAACCATATGAAAATAATTGTAAAATTAGGTAAAAATACGATGTTATCACCCGCACCCTCCCTCATACACGACTCCGGGTTATACCACAGTCTTCACACAGCGTATCCTGCCCAAGTCCCCTAATACAGTTCATAATATATATATATATATATATATATATATATATCACATCAATAGCACCAAACATGTGAATTAATCAATTCAGGAAATCATCTAAACAACGTACGACCGATTTAGCATGAAACACACTTACTCGATCATAGAGACGATACACATTTAGGCACTAAACTATCAATGGAAGGGTTAAGGAAATGAAGAGATGCGCTGTGAGGCCTCACCTTAGCCACTTTGGTTTACTCCTCCATTGAAGACTAGCAACAGATAAATCTGCTTTAGCAACGGTTCTCAATCTACAGAAGTTTAGGTTAACGGTCCAAGTTTAATTCTAAAAATAATGGCTCGGTTTAAACAACAACAATAAAGGCTAATACTTAATTATCAGACGACACGAAAACCCATTAACACCACCGATTAACACACCGAGCAACTCTCGATAGATACATTTTTGCTTATGTCATCAATTATGACTAAAATCCCATGGTTTATAGTGGTTTACTTTGGTTTAAGCTCCGTCTAATAATTAAAACAACACAATAACACACAAGTATGAGTTGCTGATTACCTTTCTCGGTGTTTACACTCGACAGCTCAGTGAGGTGGATCTGTGATTGTTCAAACCTATGGTGTTAATGTCCTCATGGCTCAACAATCAAACGAAAAACAGAGCAACAATCAATGTCAAAACTTCATGCGCAAGTTACAAAACAAGTTTAGGATTTCCTTACCCTTGACGTCTTAGATGATCGCTTTGCTGCTACGGTGACTCATGGTAGGAATCTCTGATACAAAGGGTAACTGTGGTGGTTCTCCGCTTCAGTTGTGGTGACCTTCTATCTCAACTTCTCTCCTTCTTTCTCTCTTTTCTTCCTACTCTCTCCCTTTCTATTATGTTCCACTCTGCTCCATACATAAGAGACACACATGGAGGCAACGATGGAGCAGTGGTGAACATCGATGATGAAAGTTGACCAAAGACAACACAACAATATCAAGTTCCATAGCTCTTATGCTTGTGCGGTGCTACTCTTTAGGTTAGTAACTAGCATGAAGAAGTTGGGCCTTAATGGGCTTGAGCTTAAGATAAAAGAATGATCCAATAGAGAAGAGTGGAAATGGGATGTTACAATTCTCCCCCACTTCGAATGAATTCGTCTTCGAGTTCACAGGTCTGTTTTTCCGCCACTTAATTTCTAACCCAACTTGGAGCGTCCTTCTCCTTTGAGCTTAGTTACCTTTTCCAGCTCACATTCCATTTCTTGAACTCGTCTCTTTCCTTTTGCGGGTCTTAGTGTTTCCATACTCTATTACTGACCGTTAAAGCTTCCATCTAAAGAACTACATCTCAAAAACACGTTTGTATCTTAAAGTTTTTTTTTTTTTCCTAATTTCATCTCTTGACTGACCCGGATTTCCATTTCTTGACAGTCCACTAACAATTTCCATTTTCATCATAGCCTTTTCCAATAGGGTAAAGTTAACTTCACCAAAGTTAATAAAAAAATAATACACATCAAATTTTCCATTAGCATGACTAGCACTTGTTGTGATCATCAATAACGCATTTACATTCTCTGTAAAAAATCCATCATGTGGATTGCCGTGTGGTGTCTTCCCACACTACTCTCCGCCACTACATTTACAACCCTTCTCTTATGTATTCCCCATATACATGAATAACTTGACTTGTGCTTACTACGAGATCAAATCTTCATCAAATGTCCTTTTAACTTTTAAAAACTATTCTCCCACTCTTACGTCCACTTGAACTTCACATCATATTCCATGAGCTGAGTAATTTGTTTACCCACACTAGCAAACCCTTCTCCAAACTTCCAAGTGCTACCGCGACTTCAAGAAAACTACGGACCTTAGTAGGTATCTTGGGCGCTGGCCAATTGGTTATCAAAGAATCTTATCCATGTCCATTGACTCTCTAACATATAAAATAACTTATATGAGAAATCCAATCTCCCTCAGGAAGGTCCCCCAGATCAGAACCGGTTTGACATAACCTAGAGCTCTGATACCAAAATATTATAGCCGGCTCCTAGAACGATCCTGGTCAACATGTTCACTTTCCGATCCCGCCAACTAGTAATATAAACTTCTTTTTTAAATAACTCGCAAGAGAAAAGAGGGGTGAGTAATAGCCGAGTTACTCAGTGAGGTATGGGATGCTAGTCAAACATGTAGCAAACACAGCACCTAAAACACCCAAATAATACAAACAATGGTCCTATGCGAGTTAAGTGATCGCCCACCCTCCAAAGAGGCTTAACAAATTTATGAGATAGTGCCCAATCACACCGCTCTGTGGATGCTTTATCGATCTTGAGGGCTACGGCTCGGCAGATCAACTTGCCATCCGCACCCTCCCTCACACACGACTCCCGGTTATACCACAGTCCTCACACTGTGTATCCTGCCCAAGTCCCCTAATACAGTTCTATATATATCACATCATAAGCACCAAAACATGTGAATCAATCAATTCGTGAAATCATCTAAACAACCTACGTCTGATTTAGCATGAAAGACACTGACTCGATCATAGAGACAATACACATTTAGGCACTAAACTATCAATGGATGATTTAAGCAAGTAAGAGATGCACGGGTAGCCCTTACTTTACCCACTTCGGTTGACTCCTAGGTTTAAGACTAGCAACGGAAAAATCTGCTTTAGCAACGGTTCTCAATCTGCAGCAGTTTAGGTTAACGGTCAAAGATTGATTCTAATAATAATTAATTAAATTAATTAATTAAACTAATTAATTAAATTACTTGGAATAACTCCAAAACTCCGAATCCCACTTTCACGAGTTGATTAATCCAGTTCAATAATTAAATAAACCAAAACTAATAATTTAATATTAATCCAATCCATAACAATTTCTCAAAAATCTCACGTCCTCTTGATTGACTTTTGTTTTAATAGCTCGGTTTAAAAAACAACAATGAAGTCTTCTACTTAATTATTGGACGACATGAATGCCCGTTAACACCATCGATGAACACACCGATCAACTCTTGATAAATACATTTTTGCTTATGTCATCCATTATGACTAAAATCCCGTGGTTTACAGTGGTTTACTTTGGTTTAAGCTCGGTTTAATAATTAAAATAACACAATAACACATGAGCATGAGTTGGCCGATTACCTTTCTCGATGTTTATACTCGACGGTCGGTGAGGTGGATCTGTGACGGTTCAAGCCTACTGTGTTAACGTCCTCATGGCTCAACAATCAAACGCAAAACAAAGCAACACATCAAGACAACGTCAAAGCTTCATGCGCAAGTTAGAAAACAAGATTAGGATTTCCTTACCCTTGACGTCTTAGATGATCGCTTTGCTGCTCCGGTGACTCAATAAGGGAATTCCCGATGACACACGGTAATTGTGGTGGGTCTCCGCTTCAGTTGCGGTGACCTTCTATCGCATTTTTTCTCCTTTTCTCTCTCTTCTTCCAACTCTCTCTCTTTCTATTATATTCCAATCTGCTCTATACATAAGAGACACCCATAGAGGCAACGATGGAGCCGCGGTGAACATCAATGATGACAATTGAAAAAAAACATAACAACATCAAGTTCCATATCTCTTATGCTTGTGCGGTGTTACTCTTTAGGTTAGTAACTAGCGATAAGAACTCTGCCTTAATAGGCTTAAGCTTAAGATAAAAGAATGGTCCAATAGAGAAGTGTGGAAACGGAATGTTACAATATCACTTTGAGCTTCTTGTCTTTCATTTTGTCCAAGTACAGTTCCTACTGCATATTCAGTAGCATAACACATAATCATGAAAGGTAGCCTGCAATAAGGCGGTTGCACTACCGACGCTGAAACTTGTGCGTCTTTGATCTTATGAAACACAGTAAGGCATTCTTTTTCAAATTCGAAGGTCACATCCTTGCATAGTAGCTAGGCCTGTGAGGAGTCATGCGGTTTGGGAAAAATCTTGAATAAAGCGTATATAGAAACAAACATGGCCAATGAAACTTTGTATTCCTTTAACATTGGTAGGCGGCTGAAGGCTTGTCATTACTTCAATCTTTGCTTTATCAACTTTAATTCCTTTCTAGGGTCTAGTGCTATGCCATCTCTCACCATGAAATAACATTTTTCCCAATTTAAAACTAAATGTCGGTCTCCACATCGATCTAAAACTTTTCCTAGGTTCGCTAAGCACACCTAAAACGATGAACCGTAAACTGAGAAATCATCCATGAATACCTCCATAAAAAGCTTCAATGTAGTCTGTGAAGATGGACATCATATATCCCTAGAAAGTGGCTAGAGAATTGCACAAACCAAAGGGCATTCTTCGATATGAAAAAATACTGTAAGGACACCTGAAACTTGTCTTTTGTTAATCGTCGGATTGGACATGAGTCTGAAAGAAACCTAAATAACCTTCTAGAAAACAATAATATTGATATTTAGCTAACCTTTCAAGCATTTGATCCATGAAAGGTAAAGGAAAATGATCCTTTTGTGATGATGTATTCAACTTCATGTAGTCGATCCACATTCGATGTCCCGTGATTGTCCTTGTTGCAATCATCTCGGCATTATTAGTTTTGATAACCGTCATGCCTCCTTTCTTGGAAAAAACATGAACTTGAATAACCCATGTGCTATCGGAGATAGGAGAAATATCCCAGATTCTAAAATATTCATTATTTTCTTCTTGACAACATCTTTTAGATTCGGGTTTATCTTTTTTGGATGTTCAATTGAATTCTTGGATCCTTCTTCTAGATGGATCTTTTGCGCATAAAGTTCTGCGGAGATTGCTTCAATGTCCTCAAGAGAATAAACTAAGGCTTTTCTATGCTTTCTCAAATCAAAAAGTAGAGTTTGGTCCAAGAAAGGCGTACTTGAGACCAACTGGGAGTGGTTTAAGCTCAACTTTGGGAGCGTTTAAACCCCTCCATGGATCAGCTGTAGCGGCTGGGGTGCCTTAGAAATTTTGCAGGCATCAATTTCCTTGTCTAAATCAAGATTTGCGATGACTTTCTTGTAACTTTGGGTTGAATCAAGAATCTTCTCGCAAGTTTTTTGTTGATTCATCGAGGAAACGGAATTTATCCTTAGCTTTTTTCGAAGCTATCTCCATCGGGTGATTCAAAAACATTTATTCACATATTTCATTTGTAGCTTCAGCTATCTCATCAATCCAAAAGATCTTCCCATCAACGTTAAGTTGCTTAAAAGCTTGGTTCATAAAAAAAGTTATAACAAAATTTCTCTAATGAAGTTCTGTTTTTTCCTTTAGGAACGTTAATGATGGCTCCAGCTGTAGAGAGGAAGGGTCAACCAATGAACATAGATTCCCTTTTAAGTTCTAAAACCACCACATCTGCAAGAATACACATTCTCAAATTTCTACTTGTACATCAACAGGATACCTACCGTCTATCAAATTGTTCTGTCTGCAAGAACCAATGAAATCTTTGTCGGCTCAAAGGTGTGGTACCCTAGGCCACATGCTATTGAGTAAGGCATCATGTTGATATTTGATCCCAAATAATATGAAGAGATATCGCTCAAATGTTTATGTCCGTATCATACATGACAACACAAAGCTCCTTGGATCTCTTTGCTTCCGAGGTGCACGATTTTGTAGTATGGTACTACACTCTCGTGTAATTGTCATCACGCCATCTTCCAGGCTCAGGGTGTTTGCCAATATGCTCTTCATGTACTTCCTAAGAGATGAGATCATAGCACAAGCTTCAATAAAAGATAATCTTATCGTTAATTGTTTAACAAGCTCTTTTAGCTCGGATTGTTCTTTCTCATTCATTGAAATATTTATGGCAGTAGGGAACTGTATCCTGGGTTTTTTTACACGTTCTTGAGGTGGCGGATGAGTTTCCTTAATAGGCTCCTCAGGATTTGTATCTTTTTCTATCCGGGTTTTCTTCTTGTAGAGCTACAGTTTACTCCGCTTCTTTTTCCCCATGGTATTTTGGGTATTCTGGCTCCTTATATGCTGTTCCACTTGTTAGTGTGATAGATCATAGTTAAGAGCCTGATCGTGTACGTCAATCAGAGATTTAACTGATCTTTAGAATTGGCTGCACTCTCCTTTACTTTCTTGTCAACTTCCCCAATATAAGATTTAAATGTGTCGATCTTGTTATTGATTTCTTCACACATGTTGCCCATCTTGATAGAGACTTCTGTCATGAACATTTATTGATTTTCATCCAGTTACTGCATCATTGATTCAAGTCTCTGATTGTGACATATAGTAGTTCTGTGCGAGAAATCTGGTTGGGAGCTTTAGGAGTTGTTTAATGAAAAATTCCAACTAGAAGTTGTATATCCTGGATCCAACACTCAAAATATTATATTGAATTTTTAAAAGAAATGTATTACTAATACGAAATGTGTAAGAAAATGTATATTATTGCCCTGAATGATAGAAAAGTAATCCCCCTTTACATGGGATTGGGGATCTATACATATACATAATTAGGACTTAAATTCTGGTAATTAACTCTATGATTCTATTTAAATACATCAGTTTTGATTCTGGTTTAATTGTCGTAACATCTTTATTTTGAATTTTTCTTGGCTTTCTTTGGGCTTTCCTTGGGCTTTTATCTCTCTAATTTTCTGGATATTGGGTTTCCCGCGAACCCTGACTTTGTTCTTCCGGACTCCTAGATGGTTTGCCAGTTTCAATCCCTTCGATCTGAATCATTTCTTCTTTATCTTGTGATGCGGTTGACACATGTCTGCAAATCTTGAGAGATGGATCCTCGGTTCGGGATCCAGTATCAATAATTGCCACCCAAAGTCCTGCAAGGTGTTGATCATCTCGGGGGACTTAAGTAACTAATGTGGACGCCAATCCTTTATCTTAATCCCTTAATTTGCTTTATGTCCTGTCATCACATCCCTAATATTTTGGTGTTAGGCTGATATGATTGCCATGACACATGTCATCATTTATTTTGGAATTCCTTATTAAATGCGTGTAAAAACTATTCCACTTCTCCACTGCTCTCGAGATGGTATAAATACCCCTTTTAGGTCATTGACCAAAAGGGATCTCGTTTTTTTCCTCTGGATAATTATCTGCCTCAATAGAAACATCTTTAAGCTTTTGGAATCCAGATCTTTTGTAATCTATTAAGTTTTTTTGCACTTAGTTTCTTCTTTAAATCCTCATATTTCTACTGCCTCTTTATGATTATGTTACTTTTATGCATTTCTGGGTTTGTGTTTTTCATGATGTTTTGTGAGTAGTGATTAGGGTTCTTGAGGATGGGATATATTAATGAGGATCCTTTATCTCCTTAGATTTTTAAGTTTAGATCTTATTGAATCGCTTCTAGATTAGTGTTCTTCATGCTAGTTTCTCTCTGATCAATTGGAATTAGAATCTAGGCTTTCCACACCCACCAGGTGTTTGATGAAATGTCTGAACCAACTAATTCTAGAGATTTACATATCTAGCCTAAGAGATTGTTGTCTAGAGTGTTTATTGGCTTTAATAGATTGAATCTTAATGATTGTCTGGTTATATTTCGCTAATAAAAGTTAGGTCTGGAAGTAGCTTGACTTGATGACTTCTATCATGAAAGTGAATTGGTCTGCTTTTGAGTGTATTGCCTAGGGATTAGCTCTATGTGAGTTTTTTAAGCATCTAGGGTCTTACTAAGGAGAGTCACTGGTTGATTACCCCATCCTAAGGAGCTTTTATTCCTCTGAGTTCTTTTTGATTGCCTGGTGTCTGTGTCTGATATCACGGGAAGTTTTCCTAACCTCGCTTCCAAGCTTCGTGTGATTATCTTTTTCAAAGTAAAATATTGGGGTCATTGAAAGAAAAGATAATGTTAGTAACTACCCCCCCCCCCCCAAGACTTGAACAACACTATCCCCACTGTTATAGTAGCATCCATGGTGGTGTATATGCATTGAGTGCATGAGGTAGACTAAGGAATACAGGAAGAGTGCCAGGGTGGGATTGTTTAATGGGCGGGTCTAACCTATACCCTACAATATCATCAATAGAAAAACCAAGTGCTCTACGATAATCTCGTGGCTTGGTTAACTGTAAAACAGTGTTTGCACCTTGAAAAATCTTATTGATGATATCATATGGTTTGGGTCCAGAAAGTGCGTACCTTTCCTTTTTTCCAGGGTGAATGTTGTGAGGGATGTGGAGCTTTTTGTTTGACAACAGCTCTCGGACTTGCAGTATTGAGACCATCCCGAAAACTATTTGTTGCAGAAAAATCTGAGCCAACCCGCAGAGGGTATCGACCATCTTGGCGTGGTTGATATTGGTTCATCTCGTTGAGTCTGGTGTCGACCGACACCCTTGTGGTGTCAATCAACACTGAGCTTGCTGTTCGGATATCTGCAATTCAGCTCAGCAATTCTTTTCTTTATCACAAAAATGTCTTCGTCCAGAAACTTGTCACTGAGTAGATCTTTGTCATGGAGCCTAGTCCAGAAGAGATGATCACCACTTCAATCCTCAAGCTTATTCAGTTGCTCAGTAGGACCCAACTCCTTGACAGGCCCAACAGTAATGTCTGTGGAGGTTTCTACAAAGAATGCTTGACCATCAATGGTTGGTGTCTTTCTCAGCTTGTCCATGTCAAAGTTCATGACCAGATCACCCACATTCAAGCATATCCTTCCTTTGGTCACATCAATCATGGCACCAGCTATAGCCAAGAAAGATCTTCCTAAAATGAGAAGATCCTTAGGTTCTTCCTCATATTTCAACACTACAAAGTATGTGGGAATCAAACAATCTCTAAGACACCTTCTGGAATCCTTTTGGACTGATCAGCAAAGATAAGATAGATTTCCGTCGACTTGAAAGCAGTCATCCCAAGACTAACAAAAACAAAGTGAGGCATCAAGTTGATACTTGAGCCAAGATCACAAAGAGAATGAGGAATCTTCTTGTAGAGATGGAGCAATGGAGCACCAAATTTCTTGGATCAGGTAGCTTCTCTGGAATCCTACTCTTAATCATGGCACTAACTTGTTTAGAGACTATCACTTCATTCTATTTTCCTTTCCTCTTTCTTGGGGTTTTGTTCAAGAAAATTGCACTAATGACCTTGGTAAGCAAATCTCGTTCCTCAGGACTCACACCATTAGTAACCATTCTCTTAACATACCTCTTGAGTGGAGGTAAAAGTTTGACTGCATCAACTAGAGGGAGCTCAATCATCACCTTATCCATCATTGGTTTGCATCTGGCTTCCTCCATATCTTGTTTAGACTTCCTTGGAGTTCTTGGGAAAGGAACCTTTGGTTTATAGATCAGTTCGTCTTAAGCTTCCGGCTTTTCAGAACTTGGTGCCTCAAATGGCTACTTGTGTCGACGACACCAGTAATGCGTCGATCAACACAGCCTCTATTCGCGTTCTTGGTGTGTAGCTGCTCATCTCAATCGACACCACAGGGTGTGTCGATCGACACAGAAACAACTTCTACATCATCCTCTTCAATTTTGTTCTAATTCGACGAGTTCGTCTCTACTTTTCATGAAAAATGGCATTGCGAGCATAATTGTTCTCAGTCCTTTCAGGAAGGAATCCCTCTTGCCTTTTGACAGCCCCAATCGTCTGTGCAACTTGAAGATCCAGCTTCTTGATATGGGTGTTCAAGCCTTCGAATTTTCTATGAAGGCACTCCTCTGCGTTGTACCATATGTCTAACCCTGATATCCAGTTCCATTGACGTAGTAGACATCCTTTTCCTCAAAACCCTTCCACTGGTTCAAAATTCTCAATCTCTACAGCAAACTGAACTGATTTCTTACCCGCAAGAAGAGTGTGTACCGTGTTCAACTTAGCCTTTACCTCAGCAATCTGACTCCCTTCCAAGTTTCCTGCTTGCTTCTTCCTTTCAAAATCAACATTCTTGGTACTATTGCTATAAGGCAAGTTTCTTGCTTGCTTCTTCCTTTCAAAATCAACATTCTTGGTACTATTGCTATAAGCCAAGTTCTCAAGCAATAGATAAGCATCTTCAAGATACCTTGTGTTGAAGTTCCCATTGCTCGCAACATCCAGAGCCATTTTGTACCTCCAATCAACACCTCCGAAGGAAAAACCCAACAGCTGAACCTCACCGAAACCATTATGCGGACAATCTCTCTAGTACACCATAAATCGCACCCAAGTAGCCTTGAGTGCCTTAGTCGGTCCTTGAGAAAATGCATAGATTTTTGTTCTAAGCTCTTTAGACCATGCATCATCATAGAAGTTGTTCAGAAAAGCAATCTTGGTTTCGTCGCAAGTTTTTAGTGATCCCGTCTTCAACTGCTTAAGCCAATAAGCTATTTCTTTATCAAGAGAGTATGGGAAGAGCTTGAAGAAAAAGTAGTCATTAGATACACCATTTGCTTTGATGCTTGTCACCAAATCCTCAAACCTCTCAACGTGATCCATAGGGTGCTCATGAGAAAGCCCATGGAAAGGATTCTAACCCACAAGAGTGTTGTGCACGGGTTTTAGCTCAAAGTCGTTTCTCTGAAATGGAGGAGTTCGAATAGTAGACCGATTAGCATAGAACTGCTCAGGCCTATTGTAATGCAAGTGTCGTCACACGATTAACTGCACCAACACAATTGTTACCCTGCTATACCATCATTGATACGTTGGTGTCGATCGATACTAGGAGGGGGGTGTCGCTTGATACCAATGTTTCCTCCAATCACGTTTCCATCTGCATCAATTTTCTTACCCTGCTCGTAGCGCAGTTGGCCCTCTTGATTACGTAAAACTCCAGCCTCATCCCTTATCACCACTAGTGGGTTCATCATTCTTGCTCCCCGCTGTGCTTTCCGGTTTGCTCGTTCTAACTCTGCTAGTTCCTGAATACAAAGATTCACTTGCTGAAGATTCTTTTTGCTCTTGGTTACGCGATTATGCATACACCTGAAACACACAAGAAAAAAAAAATAGAACGCGTAAGTAATAAAATAAAGGAAACGTTTAGATAAATTGTAACTTAAATCTAATGATGAATTGAAGAGTTCCCCAAAAACGGCGCACAAATTTGATAACGCTCAAATTTACTCTAGAAAAACTCTCTCAAATTAAGAGATTGATTGTAGTCCTTAAGGGTCGAATTCCACAGAGAACTCATGTTCACACAATAGATTATCAGTTTATGAATTAAGCTAAACAACATAAATTATAATTAAAAACAGCAAAACAATTCAATGGAGTTGTAAAACAATTGGAAAAGAGGTAAACTTAGGAAATTTCTTAGGTAATTCAGAATTGTCAGGATTATTATTAAGAACCGTTCACGAACTCGAAATACAATGGTAAAATCAACCAGCTTTCCCTGCGAAAATTATCTATGTCTAAATCTAGAATTCCAAATTTTTTTGCTAAATTCCTCAGTTTAGACAAGCATTAATGATCAGGTTTGATATAAAAAGTTATAACAAAATTTCTCAAATGAAGTTCTGTTTTTTTTCCTTTAGGAACGTTATTGATGGCTTCAGCTGTAGAGAGGAAGGGTCAACCAATGAACATTGATTCCCTTTTAAGTTCTAAAACCACAACATCTATAAGAATACAACATTCTGAAATTTCTACTTGTACATCAACGGGGATACCTACCGTGTGTCAAATTGTTCTGTCTGCAAGAACCAATGAAATCTTTGTCGGCTCGAAGGTGTGGTACCCTAGGCCACATGCTACTGAGTAAGGCATCATGTTGATATTTGATCCCAAATCATATGAAGAGATATCGCTCAAATTTTTGTGTCCGAATCATACTTGACAACACAAAGCTCCTTGGATCTCTTTGCTTCCGAGGTGCACGATTCTGTAGTATGGTACTACACTCTCGTGTGATTGTCATCACGCCATCGTCCAGGCTCAGGGTGTTTGCCAATACGCTCTTCATGTACTTCCTAAGAGATGAGATCATAGCACAAGCTTCAATAAAAGATAATCTTACCGTTAATTGTTTAACAAGCTCTTTTAGCTTGGCTTGTTCTTTCTCATTCTTTGAAATATTTATGGCAGTAGAAACTGTATCCTGGGATTTTATACACGTTCTTGAGGTGGTGGATGAGTTTCCTTGATTGGCTCCTCAGGATTTGTATCTTTTTCTATCTGCGTTTTCTTCTTCTAGAGCTACAGTTTACTCCGCTTCTTTTTCCCCATGGTATTTTGGGTATTCTGGTTCCACTTATTAGTGTGATAGATTGTAGTTAAGAGGCTGATCGTGTACGTCAATCAGAGATTTAACTAATCTTTCGAAATTGGCTGCATTCTCCTTTACTTTCTTGTCAACTTCCCCAATATAAGATTTAAATGTGTCGATATTGTTATTGATTTCTTCACCCATGTTGCCCATCTTGATAGTGACTTCTCTCATGAACATTTATTGATTTTCATCCAGTTATTGCATCGTTGATTCAAGTCTCTGATTGTGACATATAGTAGTTCTGTGCGAGAAATCTGGTTGGAAGCTTTAGGAGTTGTTTAATGAAAATTCCAACTAGAAGTTGTATATCCTGGATCCAACACTCAAAATATTATATTAAATTTGTAAAAGAAATGGATTACTAATACGAAATGTGTAAGAAAATGTGTATTATTGCCCTGAATGATTAAAAAGTAATCCCCCTTTACATGGTATTGGGGATCTATATATATATATATACATAATTAGGACTTATATTCTGGTAATTAACTCTATGATTCTATTTAAATACATCGGTTTTGATTCTGCTTTAACTGTCGTAACATCTTTATTTTGAATTTTTCTTGGCTTTCTTTGGGCTTTCCTTGGTTCTCTCTAATTTTCTGGATATTGGTTCTCCCGCGAACCCTGACTTTGTTCTTCCGGACTCCTAGATGGTTTGCCAGATTCAATCCCTTTGATCTGAATCATTTCTTCTTTATCTTGGTGATGCGGCTGACACATATCTGCAAATCCTGAGAGATGGATCCTCGGTTCGGGATCCAGTATCAATAATTTCCACCCAAATTCCTGCAAGGTGTTGATCATCTCGGGGGACTTAAGTAACTAATGTGGACGCCAATCCTTTATCTTAATCCCTTAATTTGCTTTAGGTCCTGTCATCACATCCCTAATATTTTGGTGTTAAGCTGATATGATTGCCATGATACATGTCATCATTTATTTTGGAATTCCCTATTAAATGCGTGTAAACTATTCCACTTCTCCACTGCTCTCGAGATGGTATAAATACCCCTTTTAGGTCATTGACCAAAAGGGATCTCGTTTTTTTCCTCTGGATAATTATCTGCCTCCATAGAAACAACTTTAGCTTTTGGAATCCAGATCTTTTGTAATCTATTAAGTTTTGTTGCACTTAGTTTCTTCTTCAAATCTTCATATCTCTACTACCTCTTTATGATTATGTTACTTTTATGCATTTCTGGGTTTGTGTTTTTCATGATGTTTTGTGAGTAGTGATTATGGTTCTTGAGGATGGGATTTATTAGTGAGGATCCTTTATCTCCTTAGAATTTTAAGTTTATATCTGATTGATCGCCTCTACATTAGTGTTCTTATTGGTAGTTTCTCTCTGATCAATTGGAATTCGAATCTAGGCTTTGCACACCCTCCAGGTGTTTGATGAAATATCTGAACCAACTAATTCTAGAGATTTACATAGCTAGCCTAAGAGATTGTTGTCTAGAGTGTTTATTGGCTTTGATAGATTGAATCTTAATGATTTTCTAGTTATATTTTGCTAATAAAAGTTAGGTGTGGAAGTAGCTTGACTTGATGACTTCTATCATAAAAGTGAATTGGTCTGCTTTTGAGTGTAATTTCTAGGGATTACCTCTGTGTGAGTTTTGTTAAGCATCTAAGGTTTTACTAAGGAAAGTCACTGGTTGATTACCCCATCCTAAGGAGCTTTTATTCCTCTGAGTTCTTTTATTATATTGCTTGCTTGTTTAGTTCTGTTTTTTATCTGAGCTTTGCTTAAAATTAATTCTAGTGCTTTTATCTTTGTGTTTATGTTTTGATAGCTCATGGTCTTTAGTTTCATATTGCTTAGCTTGACTTAAATTGTTCTGATCACATCCTGCCTGTTAGCATCTCACCCATTTCGATTGATTACCTATTGTACTGCAATGACCATGATAGTGAATTAGGGTAATTGAGTAGTAAGAGTCTTATCATCAATATGGCACCGATGCCGATTGGGTGTTTGATTGTTACATTTAGGATTTGAAATCTCTTAAGATCAAGTTCTTTTACACTCAAATTGGATTACTAACTTTGTGGTTCTTTCTTTGCCTCTTTATTTCAGGTACACATCAGCTCAACTCGTAAGCTCAATCTGCTAGCTCAAGCTACACATCGAGTCAAGCTGATTCTACTTGCATGCAAACAAGATCAAAGGGCAGCCACAACTCAGAGGTGGCAAGGGATATGTACCTCCTACTGTTTAAAACAACAACTTTGAAATGAAAAGTGGCCTAATATCTATGGTTCAGAGCAACAAGTTACATGGATAATCTATGGAAGACCCACTTGACCATCTAGACGAATTAAAGAGGCTCTATAGCCTCTCTAAAATCAATGGAGTAAGTGGAGATGGATTCAAGCTGAGATTTTTTTCATTCTCTCTTGGTGACATAGGAAGGAAATCAAGTATCTAAATGAGAAGTTGGATCAGCTCCATCTAGTCCAGCAGATGCACGTTCACTTTGTTTGTAAGGATGAGCAATTTTAGGTTTAGGATTGGGTGAGTGACAAGTTGGAAGAGATAAGTTACATTCGGAACTAGGGAGTCTACAAGAAGGAGTTCATCAACTATAAAATAATCTAAACTTGTCTTATATGAGCAAAAATGTGGCAAACCCATAGGATCAAGTTTATCCTTCATACCAGCAACAGAACCAGAATAAGCCTTTTGTTCCATACCATCAGAATCAAGGGTTTGTTCCTAAACAGCAATTTCAAGGAGGTTATCAGCAGCAGCCAGTAATAGGCACACCACCTGGTTTTGCACCTCATAAAGCCCAGATAAATAACCCCCAGATCTAGACATGAAGAATATGCTACAGCAGATTCTACAGGGTCAAGCAACTAGTGCAATAGAGCTTGCAAAGAAGCTTCCGAGATGAACACCCATATGAATTACTCTTACAATGATCTCAACAACAAATTTGAGACACTAACCTCCAAAATGATATACATGGAGAACAAGAGTATATCTACTTCTTCTACCAAGCCTACAAGACAGCTCCCTTGGAAATCAATCCAAAACCCAAGGAGTTCGCCAATGCCCATACTATCACCTTGAGGAGTGGACGAGAGCTACTTACCAGAAAAGGAAACAATTCAATCACTGAGGACAGTGAAGTTTAGGATGGGGAGGATTTCTGTCAAAATGAAGCTCATGTTAAGAAATCCAAGTAGGAAGACAACCTCGATGTGCAAGCTCGAGATGTTGGTAGAGTTAAGCCCACATCAGTTGAAAAAACCAGTTGTTTCCAAGAAGAAGAAAAAACTCTTTGTTCCTCCTCCATACAAGCCTCCACTTCCATTCCCAGGAAGATTTAAGAAGGAGTTAGTGGAGAAGTATAAGGCTCTTTTTGACAAGAAGATTAAGGAAATTGAGCTCAGGATGCCTCTACTAGATTATTTCATGCTTGTGCATCCATATTATAAGTTCTTGAAGGATGCAGTGATGGAGACGATTAAGGAATTTCAAGGAATGGTGAGCCATTAATGCAGCACTATTATATAGAAGAAAGTTATTGTCCAAGAAAAGCTAGGTGACCCTGGTTTTTCACTCTACCATGTTCTCTAGGTCCATTGACTTTCAGAAACTGCCTATGTGACCTCGGAGCATCTGTAAGCCTTATTCCACTTTCAGTAGCTAAGAGACTAGGTTTCAGTAAATACAAATCTTGCAGCATCTCCTTGATCTTGGCTGATAAGTCTATTAGAAGATTTACCTATCAAGATAGGAAATGTGGAAGTTCCCACCAACTTTGTAGTGTTGGAAATGGACGAAGAACCGATAGATCCATTAATCTTTGAAAGGCCCTTCTTGCCTATAGTTGAAGCACAAGTAGATGTGAGGAACGCAAAGATTGATCTAAATCTGGGAAATGACCTAAAGATGAAATTTGACATCAATGATGCTATGAAGAAGCTAGCAATAGAGAAAGAGCTCTTCTGGATTGACGAAATGGATCAGCTAGCTGATAAAATGTTAGGGAAACTTGCTGAGAAAGATCACCTTCAAATTGCTTTGAACAAGAGTTGTGAAGCTGGGTATGTCCATAGTGAGACCTTGAACTATGAGAAGCTATTAGACTCACACAAGGCACTAGATGAGTCAGGGGTTTTTGAGGATTTGATTGGGTCAGCAAATGAGGAAAGTTCAACTCAAGCTCAACATCCTGACTCGACCAGCAACTCGAGTTCAGCCTCAACTCGCCCATAATGCTAAAGCTCGATGTGCACATGTAGTCTAGCAATCTCTCATCAGATGATTGGTTAAAACTCAAAGCACCCAAAGTGGATCTCAAGCCATTACCAAGAGGGCTAGGGTGTGTCTTTCTAAGCCCTAATTCTACTTATCCAGCTATAGTAAATGATAAGCTTAGTACTAATGAACTGCATTTGCTATTGACTGAATAGAAAAGGTTTAGAAGAGTAATAGGGTATTCACTTGATGACATTAAGGGAATTTCACCTAATCTATGCACTCATAGAATTCATCTTGAAAATGAATCATATTATAACATTGATTCGCAGAGGCGATTAAATCCAAACTTGGAAGAGGTTGTTAAAAAGGAAATTTTAAGTTGTTAGAAGCTGGTATCATTTATCCCATATCTGATAGTACTTGGATATGTCTTGTGAATTATGTTACTTAAAAAGGTGGTATAATTGTTGTTAAAAAGGACAAAAATGAGCTTATTCTCACTAGAACGATCACTGGTCATACAATGTGCATAGATTACAGGAAATTGAATGCTGCATCTAGAAAATATCACTTTCAATTGCCATTCATTGATCAGATGTTAGAGTGGCTAGCAAATCATCCTAACTACTGTTTTCTAGATGGGCATAGTGGATTCTTTCAAATCCCGATACACCCTAATGATCAGGAAAATACTACATTCATCTGTCTAAATGGAACATTTGCATATAAGAGCATACTTTTTGGTCTTTGTAATGCACCATATACTTTCGAGAGGGGCATGAATTCAATTTTTTTGGATTTAATAGAGGAGATGGAGGAGGTATTAATAGTTGATTTCTATGTGAATGGCTCCTCCTTTTCCTCCAGTTTGTTGAACTTGTGCAGGGTATTCACTCGATGTGAAGAGACAAATCTGGTTCTGAACTGGGAGAAATGCCACTTTATGGTCAGAATAGGATGTGTTTTAGGGCACAATATTTCTGAGAAATGGATACAGGTAGACAAGGCTAAGATTGAGATGATGATACAGCTATAGCCTCCAAAGACTATCAAGGATATCAGACGTTTCCTTGGGCATGAAGGCTTCTATAGGAGGTTCATCAAGGATTTTTTCAAAATAGTAAGACCACTCACTAGGCTGCTTTGCAAGCAGACAAAGTTCATCTCTAACTCTGAGTATCTAAAAGCTTTCCATCTTATCAAGGAAACTTTGATCTCTGGTCCATTACTCCAGGCTCCTAACTTGGACTATCCATTTGAGATAAAATTTAGAACCTCAGATTATGCACTGGGAGCTGTTCTAGGACAGGGGATTGAAAAGAAGCTGCATGTTATCTATTATGCAAGTAGCACACTAGATGATGCACAAGGGAGATATGCAACCATAGAGACAGAGTTGCTAGGAGTGGTGTTTGCCTTTGAGAAGTTTAGAAGCTATCTGGTCGGTTCTAAGGCCATTGTCTACACAGATCACGCAGCCTTGAGACATATTTATTCAAAGAAGGATACTAAACCAAGATTGCTGAGATGGATATTGCTGCTCCAGGAGTTTGATATGGAAATAGTGGATAAGAAAGGCATTGAGAATGGGGTAGCTGACCATTTGTCAAGAATGAGGAGAGAAGATGCAATTCCCATAGATCACTCTATACCTGTAGAACAACTCATGGTTATCAAGATTTGGAAGGGGTGCGTTGACTCGAACTGTAAACTCGATGAAGCCAAGGCGCTAAAGGAAGAAAAGTTGCCTTGGTATGCATATTTGGTTAACTACCAGATATGTGGAGAAATCCCTAAGAGTTTGGATGCCTACAAACGAAAGAAGTTCTTCAGAGATGTTAACCATTAATATTGGGATGAACCATACCTCTATAGGAAAGGGTCTGACGGTCTGTTCAAAAGATGCATAGCAGAAGAAGAAGTGAAAGGAGTTCTAGAGCATTGTCATGGCTCTGCTTATTGAGGTCACTTTGCTACATTAAAGACTGTTCGGAAGATACTTCAAGCAGAATTATGGTGGCCTACTATGTTCAAAGATTGTCAAGTTTCATCTTCAAGTGTGATCCCTGCCAAAGAATGGGAAATACAAGCAGGAGGAATGAGATGCCTCAAAACCCAATCCTGGAGGTTGAAGTGTTTGATGTCTGGGGAATTGATTTCATGGGGCCTTTCAACCCACCATCACATGGGAATAATTACGTCTTGGTGGCTGTAGATTATGTTTCTATATGAATTAAGGCCATCGCTTCCCTCACAAATGAAGCTAAGGTTGTTTTGAAGATGTTCAAAAGCATCATTTTCTCCATATTTAGTGTGTCGTGGGTTTGTTATAAGCGATGGAGGATCACATTTTTATAATGCTCAAATTTACCTTAGAGAAACTCTCTCAAATTAAGAGATCGATTGTAGTACTTAGGGGTCGAATTCCACAGAGAACTCACGTTCACATAATAGATTATCAGTTGATGAATTAAGTTCAACAAGAGAAATTATAATAAAAAACAGGATAGCAATTAAATGGAGTTGTAAAACAATTGAGAAAAGAGCTAAGCTTAGGGAATTTGTTAGGTAGTTCAGAATTGCAAAATCAATAAATTATCAGGAATATTATTAAGAACCGTTCACGAACTCAAAACACAATGGTAAAATCAACCAGCTTTCACTGCGAAAATTATCTATGTCTAAATCTAGATTTCCAATTTTTTTTGCTAAATTACTCAATTCAGACAAACATTAATGATCAGGTTTGATTGTTCAAAAATTACCTAAACCAAATTTCTTTGCGAATAATTATTTTTGTCATCTAAGATAGTTTAGGCAACCAATTACACTTTCGTGTCAACTAATCAACCTAAGATCAAATTCTAGGTCACAAAGCTAAAATAAGCAATAAACACAATCTAGATGAAGAACTCTATTGATTCAATCCTAATAATCTAACAATCTAACAAGTTATCATCAACCTTTGAAAGTCCTTAAACCGAACAAGCAAACTACTCAGACAAGGTGAATAAAACAAACATTATGAATAGAATAGAAAGCATAAAAGAAATTAGTAAGTCTCTCCAAGTCTGTGAATAATATCGAAACGTAAAGAGAAGCGTGGCCTAAACAAGGGGGCAAAAACCTAAAATTAAAGCTAAACACGAGCCCAGGCGGTTCTGGAAGATTTCAAAAAGCTTCTATAAATCTTTTTGATTGACTGGTGTCTGTGTTTGATATCACGGGAAGTTTTCCTAACCTCGCTTCCAACCTTCGTGTGATTATCTTTTTCGAAGTAAAATATTGGGGTCATTGAAAATTTTTCTACCCCTTTACTCAAAAGAAAGTCATTTCATTTTTTCTTTATTATTATTTTTTTTATAATAAGGGAGAGGACTACCATTTCTTTTTACACAAGGTGTCGGCTGTCGAGTATGAACGAGGAGTCAATCCCTATGAACATTCGCCACATCGATGAGGTTAAAGGAAGAATAAGAAATTAGGTCAGGCTTTAGGGGATTTCTGCTGGAAATATGGATGTCTCAAGTCAACTGGTCAGCCTTAAGTTTTTCCATTAGTCTCTGATACTTGTCAAGTTCGAACCAGTGGTTACTTAAGTTCTTGCAAATGTGGTGGTTTCCTCGAAAAATTATAGTTTCATGTAAAAATTTTGACTCAATGAAAACATACTTAACTGACTCTAAGAACAGAAAAGATAATATTAGTAATACCCCCCAGACTTGAACAACACTGTCCCCAGTGTTATAATAGCATCCATGGTGGTGTATATGCATTGAGTGCATGAGGTAGACCAAGGAATATAGGAAGAGTGCCAGGGTGGGATTGTTTAATGGGTGGGTCTAACCTAGACCCTGCAATATCATCAATAGAAAAACCAAGTGCTCTACGATAATCTCGTGGCTTGGTAAACTGTAAAACAGTGTTTGCACCTTGAAAAATCTTATTGATGATATCAGATGGTTTGGATCCAGAAAGTGCATACCTTTTCTTTTTCCAGGGTGAATGTTGTTAGGGATGTGGATCTTTTTGTTTGACAACAGCTCTCGGACTTGCAGTATTGAAACCATCCCGAAAACTATTTGTTGCAGAAAATTCTGAGCAAACCCGCAGAGTGTATCGACCGTCTTGGCGTGGTTAACATTGGTTCATCTCGTTGAGTCTGGTGTCGACCGACACCCTTGTGGTGTCGATCCACACTGACCTTGCAGTTCAGATATCTGCAATTCAGCTAAGCAATTCTTTTCTTTATCACAAAATTGTCTTCCTCCAGAAACTTGTCACTGAGTAGATCTTTGTCATGGAGCCTAGTCCAGAAGATATGATCACCACTTCAATCCTCAAGCTTATTCAGTTGCTCAGTAGGACCCAACTCCTTGACAGACCCAACAGTAATGTGTGTGGAGGTTTCTACAGAGAATGCTTGACCATCAATGGTTGGTGTCTTTCTCAGCTTGTCCATGTCAAATTTCATGACCAGATCACCCACATTCAAGCCAATCCTTCCTTTGCTCACATCAATCATGGTACCAGCTGTAGCCAAGAAAGATCTTCCCAAAATGAGAAGAGCCTTAGGTTCTTCCTCATATTTCAACACTACAAAGTATGTGGGAATCAAACAATCTCCAATTTTTATTGGAACATCTTCTAAGACACCTTCTGGAAACTTTTTGGACCGATCAGCTAAGATAAGATAGATTTCCGTCGGCTTGAAAGCAGTCATCCCAAGACTAACAAAAACAAAGTGAGGCATCAAGTTGATACTTGAGCCAAGATCACAAAGAGAATGAGGAATCCTCCTGTAGAGATGGAGCAATGGAGCACAAAATTTCTTGGATCAGGTAGCTTCTTTGGAATCCTACTCTTAATCATGGCACTAACTTGTTTAGAGACTATCACTTCCTTCTGTTTTTCCTTTCCTCTTTGATGGGGTCTCGTTCAAGAAAATTGCACTAATGACCTTGGTAAGCAAATCTCCTTCCTCAGGACTTACACCATTAGTAACCATTCTTTTAACATACCTTTTAGTGGAGGTAAAAGTTTGACTGCATGAACTAGAGGGAGCTCAATCATCACCATATCCATCATTGGTTTGCATCTGGCTTCCTCCATATCTTGTTTAGACTTCCTAGGAGTTCTTGGGAAAGGAACCTTTGGTTTAAAGACCTGTTCCTCTGAAGTTTCTGGCTTTTCAGAACTTGGTGCCTCAGATGGCTGCTTGTGTCGACTGACACCAGTAGTGCGTCGCTCGACAAAGCCTCTATTCGCGTTCTTGGTGTGTGGCTGCTCATCTTAATCGACACCAGAGGGTGTGTCGATCGACACAGAAACAACTTCTACATCATCCTCTTCAAATTTTGTTCTAACTTCACGAGTTCATCTCTACTTTCCATGAAAAATGGCATTTCGAGCATAATTGTTCTCAATCCTTTCAGGAAGGAATCCCTCTTACCTTTTGACAGCCCCAATCGTCTGTGCAACTTGAAGATCCAGCTTCTTGACATGGGTGTTCAAGACTTCTGATTTTCTATGAAGGCACTCCTCTGCGTTGTACCATATGTCTAGCCCTGATATCAAACAGTCTCTAAGACACCTTCTGGAATCCTTTTGGACCGATCAGCAAAGATAAGATAGATTTCCGTCGGCTTGAAAGCAGTCATCCCAAGACTAACAAAAACAAAGTGAGGCATCAAGTTGATACTTGAGCCAAGATCACAAAGAGAATGAGGAATCTTCTTGTAGAGATGGAGCAATGGAGCACCAAATTTCTTGGATCAGGTAGCTTCTCTGGAATCCTACTCTTAATCATGGCACTAACTTGTTTAGAGACTATCACTTCATTCTATTTTCCTTTCCTCTTTCTTGGGGTTTTGTTCAAGAAAATTGCACTAATGACCTTGGTAAGCAAATCTCGTTCCTCAGGACTCACACCATTAGTAACCATTCTCTTAACATACCTCTTGAGTGGAGGTAAAAGTTTGACTGCATCAACTAGAGGGAGCTCAATCATCACCTTATCCATCATTGGTTTGCATCTGGCTTCCTCCATATCTTGTTTAGACTTCCTTGGAGTTCTTGGGAAAGGAACCTTTGGTTTATAGATCAGTTCGTCTTAAGCTTCCGGCTTTTCAGAACTTGGTGCCTCAAATGGCTACTTGTGTCGACGACACCAGTAATGCGTCGATCAACACAGCCTCTATTCGCGTTCTTGGTGTGTAGCTGCTCATCTCAATCGACACCAGAGGGTGTGTCGATCGACACAGAAACAACTTCTACATCATCCTCTTCAATTTTGTTCTAATTCGACGAGTTCGTCTCTACTTTTCATGAAAAATGGCATTGCGAGCATAATTGTTCTCAGTCCTTTCAGGAAGGAATCCCTCTTGCCTTTTGACAGCCCCAATCGTCTGTGCAACTTGAAGATCCAGCTTCTTGACATGGGTGTTCAAGACTTCTGGTTTTCTATGAAGGCACTCCTCTGCGTTGTACCATATGTCTAGCCCTGATATCCAGTTCCATTGACGTAGTAGACATCCTTTTCCTCAAAACCTTCCACTGGTTCAAAAGTCTCAATCTCTACAGCAAACTGAACTGATTTCTTACCCGCAAGAAGACTATGTACCATGTCCAACTTAGCCTTTACCTCAGCAATCTGACTCCCTTCCAAGTTTCCGGCTTGCTTCTTCCTTTCAAAATATATATTCTTGGTACTATTGCTATAAGCCAAGTTTTCTGCTTGCTTCTTCCTATCAAAATCAACATTCTTGGTACTATTGCTATAAGCCAAGTTCTCAAGCAATACAAAAGCATCTTCAAGATACCTTGTGTTGAAGTTCCCATTGCTCGCAGCATCCAGAGCCATTTGATACCTCCAATCAACACCTCTGAAGGAAAAACCCAGCAGTTGAACCTCACCGAAACCATTATGCGGACAATCTCTCTGGTACGCCATAAATCGCACCCAAGTAGCCTTGAATGCTTTAGTCGGTCCTTGAGAAAATGCAGAGATTTTTGTTCTAAGCTCTTTAGACCATGCATCATCATAGAAGTTGTTCAGAAAAGCAATCTTGGTCTCGTTGCAAGTTTTCAGTGATCCCAGCTTCAACCGCTTAAGCCAATAAGCTGTTTCTTTATCAAGAGAGTATGGGAAGAGCTTGTAGAAAATGTAGTCATTAGATACACCATTTGCTTTGATGCTTGTTACCAAATCCTCAAACCTCTCATCGTGATCCATGGGATGCTCATGAGAAAGCCCATGGAAAGGATTCTAACCCACATGAGTGTAGTACGTGGGTTTCAGCTCAAAGTCGTGTCTCTGAAATGGAGGAGGTCGAATAGTAGACCGATTAGCATAGAACGGCTCAGGCCTATTGTAATCCAAGTGTCGTCTCACGATCAACTGCATCAACACCATTGTTACGCTGCATATCATCATTGATACATTGGTGTCGATCGATACTAGGAGGTGGGTGTCGCTTGATACCAATGTTTCCTCCAATCACGTTTCCATCTCCATTAGTTTTCTTACCCTGCTCGTAGTGCACTTGGCCCTCTTGATTACATAAAACTCCAGCCTCATCCCTTATCACTACTAGTGGGTTCATCATTCATGCTCCCCGCTGTACTTTCCGGTTTGCTCGTTCTAACTCTGCTAGTTCCTGAATACAAAGATTCACTAGCTGAAGATTGTTTTTGCTCTTGGTTACGCGATTATGCATACACCTGAAACACACAAGACAAATAAAAAAATAGAACGCGTAAGTAACAAAATAAAGGAAATGTTTAGATTAAATTGTAACTTACATCTAATGATGAATTGAAGAGTTCCCCAAAAACGGCGCACAAGTTTGATAATTCTCAAATTTACCGTAGAGAAATTCTCTCAAATTAAGAGATCGATTGTAGTACTTAGGGGCGAATTCCACAGAAAACTCATGTTCACACAATAGATTATCAGTTTATGAATTAAGCTAAACAACATAAATTATAATTAAAAACAGCAAAACAATTAAATGGTGTTGTAAAACAATTGGGAAGAGCTAAACATAGGAAATTTCTTAGGTAATTCAGAATTGCAGAAAAAATAAATTGTCAGGATTATTATTAAGAACCGTTCACGAACGCGAAATACAATGGTAAAATCAACCAGCTTTGTTTTGCTAAATTCCAAATCTAACTATCTAAATCTAGAATTCCAAATTATTTTGCTAAATTCCTCAGTTTAGACAAGCATTAATGATCAGGTTCAATTGTTCACAAAATACCCGAACCAAGTTTTTTTTGCGAATAGTTATTTTGCTCATCCAAGATAGTTCAGGCAATGAATTACACTTTTGTGTAACCTAATCAACCTAACATCAAATTCTAGGTCGCAAAGCTAGAATAAGCAATAAACACAATCTAAATGAAGAACTCTATTGTTTCAATCCTAATAATCTAACTATCTAACAATTATCATAAACCTTTGAAATCCCTAAACCTATCAAGCAAACTACTCAGACAAGGTGAATAAAACAAACATCATGAATATAATAGAAAACATAAAAGAAATTAATAAATCTATCCAAGTCTGTGAATAATATCGAAGCGTAAAGAGAAACATGGCCTAAACAAGTGGCCAAACCCCTAAAAATAAAGCTAAACACGAGCCAAGGCGGTTCTGGAAGATTCAGGAGATTTTTGGGTGAAAAGGAAATCTTCTATAATTCTTTTTGAGTGCCTGGTGTCTGTGTTGATCGACTCCACCCTTGGTGTTGGTTGACATGACCATCATTCTGCGTTTTTGGCACTTGTGTCGATCGACACAGGAGTATGCCGATCAACACAGAGGTAAAAACATGGCAATTCTTCTGCGATCACTCCACCTCAAGTCTACTTTGATCCATTTGACTCCAAAAGCCTCCAAAAGCTCCATAATGCTCTAATTCAAACAAGAACCTTGAAAGACTCCAAAAGACTCGAAAACACTGAAAAAACTCGATAAAGACTATGTATATCATGGCTAAAAACTGGTAAAAACCATGATATATCAATTTTATCAACAAACTGTTTGAGAACCTCGTGAGAAAGTATGGAGTAAAGCACAAAGTAGGCACACCTTATCACCCTCAGACTAGCGGCCAAGTGGAAGTTTCCAATAAGCAGATAAAGGTTATCCTTGCAAGGGTAGTGGGGATTTCAAAAAGAGATTGGGCAGCCAAGCTTGATGAAACTCTCTGGGTTTACAGGACCGCATTCAAGACTCTTATAGGGAGAATACCTTTTCAGTTACTATATGGAAAGGCATGCCACTTACCAGTTAAGATTGAGTACAATGCTCTCTCGGCAACAAAACTTCTCAACTTTGACCTTAAGACAGCTCGGAAGAGGAGGGCAATGGATTTGCATGAGTTGGAAGAGATCAGACTTGATGCTTATGAGAGTTCCAAGGTATACAAGGAGAGGGCAAAAGCTTTCCATGACAAGAGAATTCTACCTAAGAAGCTTAAGGCTGGAGATCAAGTCCTTCTCTTTAACTCAAGACTCAAGGTCTTCCCAGGCAAGCTGAAGGCAAGGTGGTTAGGACCGTTAAGCATCAAGGAAGTTCTACCTTATGGAGCCATCACTCTTGTTACCAAGGAAGGAACTGAATTCACAGTTGAATGGGCAAAGAGTCAAGCCATACATGGCTGATCAGATCATTCCAGAGGAGACCTCAGTTCCTCTCTATGAACCACTCTTAGCCTAATGAGTATAAAAAGTCAACCTTAGAGACTTAAAACAAGCTCACTTGGGAGGAAGTCCCATGTCTATCATTGTATATATTGCTTTAAATTTTTAGTACTTTTGATATGTTTTTCTAGTTTCTAAAGTGGTCAGGTTATAGTAAGGGAGTTTGAGCATAAGATGATGAGGAAACAAAGAACTGAAAATGATGAGTGCATAGACTCAACGTGCAAGCTCGACGTCTACATCGAGCTAGACGCACCAACTTGGTCAACCTGTTGACTCAATGAGTCAAATCGAGTTAGCACACCGAGTCAACCAGATTCTCTCGAAAACACGGATTTTTGAATTTTGAATTTGAATTCGGTTTGAATATGAGTCCCATTTTTCCCTTCCCTATTGTCTTCTACTCCTCTCTCTTACACATCTCTCATTTGAAATTCTCAAGCTTTATCTCTTTAGTTCTTGGTTTCAAAGCTTTTTCTCTAGCAAATTTTCGATTTTTAGCTCGATTTGACTATCTTTTTGTGTAAAAATGATTCACAGTCTCAAGTCCTGAAACTCTATCATTTATTGAAACTTTCTGGGTTTGAAAATCGTTTAATCTTGAGTTTATCTGGGAATCTTTGATTAAACTAGTTGAAATTAGTGGATTGAGGACTTAGGATAGATGGATTATGCTTCTAAAAACGGTTTCTATGGTTGAATTGCTGAGTAATTGATAATATTTCTGGGTTTTGAAGTTTCATGTTCTTGAGCTAAAACTTGAATTACTCATTTGATTTATGTTAGAACTTGAAATTTCATTCTCACTTAACTTGTTTTAATCATGGTTGATATTCTCTGTCTTGTTTTAATGAGTTTAAACGAGTTTAGAAAAATCTTGGCATTTGCTCATGCTTGAAAGTGATTATTAGCCTTAGCCTTTGTTTAAAAATCGATTGAAACCAGCTTTTGTGCCTCAATCTTTGATTCGTTGGAATTACAACTTGGAAATTGCTTGTTCTTGTGTTAATGTGATCGTTGAAGGTTGAAATAATCTGTTTGGGGGAACTTGACATACAAGCTCGACGTGCATGTCGAGTCTGAACTTAAGTAAAATTTTTACTTAGCTCAATATGCATGTCGAGTCAAGATGTCGAGCTTATACAATACAACTAATGCTTCCTATCTTTGATGCATTTCAGGTACCCAATCAAGCAACCAACAGCAACATGCCCATCAGCTAAGGCATTAGCAAGGAAATTCTCAAAAGTAAGGGGACCTATACCTCATGGGAAGGAACCAATGGACAAGAAAGATGAGGAAGTAGCTACGCAGTTCCTCATCAATGGAGCTCATGGATGAGGATATTGGAAGTGAAAGTGACAATGATGAAGCTAAGATAGCTAAGAGGCATGTGAAGAAGTCAAAGAAGAAGCTCAACCAAGAAGAGCTCCTTGATATTTTTCTTGGCATGACCTTCACAGGTACAAGGTATCCTCACCGAGAGACCATGAAGGAGCTTGGTATCTTCAAAGATGTGGGGGTACCTATTTGAGATGTGCAACCTTGCAACCTTCACGAGCTACAACTTTGAGGCTTACAAGGAGGAAACTTGTTACTTTCTTGCCTCTTTGGATGTGCCCTTCTACGATGATAAGCCTGATACTGAACCAGATGGAGGGCTAGCCTACATCACCTTCACGGTCAGGGAATAGGAATTCACCCTCACCTTCAAGGAGCTAGATACATTGTTCAGATTCCCGAGTGGGACAGAAACTAATCAAGACTTTGACAAGGATGACCTGCTGGCAGTGTGGAAGATAATAGAGGAGCTAGATACTCACAATCTAGATCCAAGAATGCATAAATCAGAAATTCTGTGCTATGTTCACAAGGCCATAGCTAGCACCCTCTTTGCATGGAAAGTCACTGGGAACATCAATGAAGGAGAGTTACAGATGCTCGATATTGCACTCAAGGGTACTCTTGATTCTATAAGGTATAGAAGAGCTATTGAAGGAGATAGATCATACATAGGACTCAACATCATTTTGCTGGACCAGATGCTATATTACAAGGAGTGGGCATCTACGATAAACAAGATGGGCACCACAGGAGAGCTCATTATTGGAGGAGTGGTGACTCCGATTCTACATGCCTGTGGCGTAGACATGGAATCAGAGCCAAGTTCACCCAGATGAATAGACATCCCTTACTTTACCAAGACAAAGTTCCTTGGCAGCAAGAAGGCAAATGGGGTGCATCTCTACAAATTCACTCACCCAAAAGCTGGAGAAGCGAAGCTAATCCTTCCATGCATGAATCTCACAAAGATAAGGATAGCAACAACATAGATTTCTGCCACCTTCTGAGCTCCCCTATAACCCTTTATAAGAGAACATTCAGCATGCCCAGAACGATTCTCATGATGATGATGTTGTGGATGAACCCAAGAGGTATTACTTTGAAGATTACACTGCAGCAAACCAATGCCAAAGCAAGAAGGAAGCTAACAAACGTATAAGTCTACTCTAGAAGTGGTCCAAATGGCAAGACGAAGCGATAATGGCATTGAAGGGCACAATGAGAGAGCTGACAGGCTCAGTTAAAAAAATGAAAGGCCAAATTAAAGAGCTCCATGGTAAACTTAGTGGTTCTTCCATGAAGGCCACCTAAAAGCTATGTGGATTGGAGAGAAGCAGCTCCTTTAACATTCAACCAAGCCGTAGCTTCCCCATGGATCCCCCAAGAGTATCCGCCTTTGAACCAGGGCAAAAAAAATGACGAGCAGTGGCATCGCTGGAAAGCGAAGGGCCAAGCTCGATGTCTAGACTCGACCAACATGTCAAGCCAAGCACTAACACGCCTAGATACACGAGAGAGAGCATGGAGGAATCAATCACCTCCTTCTTCACCCAGCCTTAACGTAACAACTCCAACCATTCATTGTATATACCATTGAATCTTTATTTAAATTTTTTTTGTTTCTTGAACCTCCCTTTGAATTTTTATTAGACAAAGGACTGTGTAATTCAAGTTTGGGAGAGGGTTTGAGATGTATTTGATTAGTTTTTCTGTTTTTCTTATTTTCAAATTTTGTATACTTGAGTCAGCATACATATCATCTAAGGCATAGAAAAACCATAAAAAAATTGAAAAAAGTTCCAAAATTATTCAAAAAGCAAATAGTGTGTTCATGTAGTTGCATCTGCATTTTAAAATTCAGTCTAGTTGCGTTTCATTTAGGATTGATGGATTTACATAGGAGATTATGATTATTATAACCTTCTAACCATGCTGATTCATTAAATAACCTCAATGCCCTCGTTAGTAGTTTTCTGATGCATATCGAGTGAGTTAGAAGTATAAGATAGCACCATGCTTTGAATCATAATTTGAAATTTTTATCTCGATTGAAGAATGCTGTGAATTAATGATTTTCCCTATCTATTAGAACCCAAACTTAACTAATATTTATCATGTCTATGCATTGAATTTGAACTCATGGATACCACTATACATACTCGGATTTTCTTTGATCTTTTACCACTCTTGCTAATCCAAGTAGCTGATTCCCATTATTGGAAAAATTCCCCTATCACAAGCCTAGCTTTCTTTCAAGCCATGAATACTTACTGAGTGTGAGGCCTATTTTTTGGATTGAGCTTGGTAGAAAGTGTTAGATTTAAGCCGACAAGGATAGTGTTCACGATTTTTTGGACTAAATAGGACTAGGTGGGAGCTTAATTTTGGGAAATTGGTTTGGTTGAACTCGAAAGAAAAGATTAGAAAGAGAGTTGAAAAGAAAGAAAAGGTTAAGAGTTCTTAGGAGAGGAAAGTAAAACAGAGAGAGTATGTTGATCTAGTACAGGATTTGGGAGTGTGAAAAACTGAAAAGTGGCTTTGTGCAAAAACAAAAAAGAGAAAAAGAAAGGCAAAATGCCTAGAATGTCTTATGAGATAAGAAGAAAAGAGAGCCATGGCTGTTAAGAAAATCCAAATCCGCTAGAAGTCATCAGGTTTAGAAAGTCCTCTCCTTAGAATGAAAACAAAAAAAAAGAAAGTTATGAGTTGATCCAAGAAGAGTTCAAGGCAGAAAAAAGAAAGATCGCCTTAAGTGAAAAGGGTAGAAATAGGATAGCTAAAGTTGAGATTGATGCATGTCTAAGGTGAGTCTGAAGTTGGATTGTGGTGTGAAGAGTATGGCTAAAGTTTTTAAGTAGAACTCGTTCATTTTGCATCCTAGAATTACTAACTAGGACATTGATTTTATCCTTTTGGGGTATGAGTTCCCACCTTCAAACCTCTTCTCCAGCTTATTCTTGTTTGTTTGCTTGAGAACAAGCAAAGACTAAGTTCGGAGGAGTTGATATATCTATATTTTACTTGTTTTAAGCATTCATTTATCATCATTTTAGCATTGTTTCACCTCCTGTTCATACCATTCATAGCCATTTTTATCCACTTTGCATACTTAGTGGCTTTTGCATTAGCATTGTAGAGATCCTTCATTTGGAGTTATTATGAGGTGCATTAAGGAGCTTTTGAGGACTATTCTGGACAAGAAGGTGAACTCTAGGATCAAACTCGAAGAGCAGACATGACATGAAGTGAAGAAGAGGTGGGTATAGCTGATGCGAAGTGTTAACTCGAACAAATAACTAGAGCCAGTGCAACTCGACATGAGAGCTCGACCAACAACTCGAGCCCAAGGCAAAGGAGCCACCTTTGGATTTTCTGCCCAGCTCGAGATGAAAGCTCGACCACAACTTGAGCTGACAGACCGACTTTGTTATTTTACCTTATTTTGTCTTTTTCTGTTTTACGATTTTGACCAAGGGTAGAAATACCCCTTTTAGCTCATTGACCAAAGGGATCTCGTTTTTTCCTCTGGATAATTCTCTACCTCCATAGAAATATCTTTAAGCTTTTGGAATCCAGATCTTTTCTAATTTATTGAGTTTTTGCACTTAGTTTCTTCTTAAAATCTTCTTATCTCTTCTCCCTCTTTATGATTATGTTACTTTTATGCATTTTGGGTTTGTGTATTTCATGATGATTTGTGAGTAGTGATTAGAGTTCTTGAGGATGGGATAAATTAGTGAGGATCTTTGATCTCCTTAGATGTCTAAGCATAGATCTTATTGAGTCCCTTATGGATTAGTGTTCTTAATGCTAGTTTATCTCTGATCAATTGGAATTAAAATCTGGGGTTTCCACACCCACTAGGTGTTTGATAAACCTGAACCAATTAAATCCAGAGATTTACATATCTAGCCTAAGAGATTGGTTGTCTAGAGTGTTTATTGCTTTAATAGACTGAATCTGAATGCTGGTCTGGTTATATTTCGCTAATGAATGTTAGGTCTTGAAGTAGCTTGACTCGATGACTTCTATTATAAAAGTGAATTGGTCTGCTTTTGAGTCAATTGTCTAGGGATTAGCCCTGTGTGAGTTTTGTTAAGCATCTAGGGTTTGATTAAGAAGAGTCACTGGTCGATTACCCCATGCTTAGAAGCTTTTATTCCTCTAAGTTCTTTTGTTATATTGCTTGCTTGTGTAGTTCTGTTTTTCATCTTAGCTCTGTTTAAATTTCGTTCTAGTGCGTTTATCTTTGTGTTTATGTTTTGATAGCTCCTGGTCTTTAGTTTCAAATTGCATTTCACTCATACTGCGTGACATGACTTAAACAGTTCTGATCACATCCTGTCTGTTAGCATCTCACCCATTTGGATTGATAACCTATTGTACTGCAATGGCCATGATAGTGCATTAGGATAATTGAGTAGTAAAAATCTTATTATCAACATTTGAATTCAAAGGAAGAAAGACTACTTTAGTGCCGTTGCCACCTCATCAGGTATATCTTGACCAAATTCAACTCAAAGGAAAGCAAGAGCTTGGTAAGAAAACTAACCTCTTTGCTATGATTGGTAAGAGTCAATATGATGATCCTTTTGATCCTAAGCAATTTATTCCTTCAGGTAAAATATCTTGTGACCCTAACTAGCCCTGTCATGCGGGTCCGCCCTTCCTGACCCGCCCCGCTGCGGGTGCATGTTATATCGACTCGAAAAATGAGAACCCGCTTGACCCACGGGTTATAAATTAAATATCCGCATCCGCCCTGCATTAGTCAAGCGAGTTGGCAGGTAACCCGCTTACTTGCTATTATAAAAATAAAATTTAAACATGTTTGAAAAAAATAAAATTCTCGTGTCATTACAATAAAAACATAAGTTGTTTTTACACAAAACATAATTGAAACTTAACGAAAAAAAAAATTACAAAGAGGTGAAAAGGATTCTCTTGTTCTCTTATAATCTATTTTTGTCTCCTTTCTTCAGTTGTTGTCGTTTGGTGGAGTTAATTTCACCTGTAAATGTTTTTGGTAAATAAATAAAGGTATTAACTAATTTCAACACAAACACTATGTATTTATAGAAAAAGCAGTAAGCAGTAAGTATAACTTATGAAGTTGAAGCAAAAGACTCTAATGGAGCCAAGTTAGCATCTTCCTCATGGGATTTAGCAACCTCTGATTCTGTCCAATAAAGCATTAAAATTAGTACTAGTATAACTATTTAATTATAACTAAAATGTCATAAATTCTGTGTTACCACTTACTGTTGTCATATGTTTGAAACCTCGAAGCCAATTACGAGCACATATCAAAGCTTGGAAATTTCGTGGGAAAAGACAACTTCTATACTTATTTAAAACCCATGATCCAATGCTAAAGGAGGATTCTGATGCTACCGTTGTGATAGGAATGATTAGAAAATCACAAGCCAACCTAGGTAACTCCCCAAAGCGATGAGAGTTTTCTTTCCAATAATCCAAGACATTTAAACTTGCAAACATGTCTAGGTCTACTAGTGGTTCTTCCAAGTACCTATCCATGAGAAAGTTTTTGAAATCCTAAATCAATGCCAACATGCCATTAGTAAGATCTTTGTAACAAAAACTAAATATATACTAAGATACTTACATCATAATTGATGATGTACCTTCCGCTGTGCAAGATGGAATAGTTGATACCCTTGCTGGAGGTCAACCCCCCAATTTGGAGTTTCCTGAGCCGCCCGCAGGTTATGAGGATAATGGTCCAGGTTTTTGGAGGTACATGGTCAATACCATGCGATATATGTGGAGGATTTGAGCTGCTAGTGTCACAAGTACACGTTCCACTTCTCTGACTCGCAGACGTCATCGCTCACCCACACCAGACCCCACCACTGTTGCTACTTCTTATGCTGATGATGAGGACTCTGGCCCATCAGCTGTCTTGGATGATGAGCTTGAGGAGGATTATTTTTCCTACATCAAACTCTTCCGGTTCTTTTCTTTTCTTTATTTGTCATCCTTTATTTTATTGGTATTGAGATCAAAGATGAGAGCCAGCGATGAAGCGCTTATGGACTATGTTGCAAATTTTGGGTTGAATCTCAAAAGCTGTGAATGCCTTTAGTGAAGTACATGGTGGTCTGGATCCTGTCAGGTAAGAATTTCTAGTGGTTTACTATGGTAAATGTGAGTGTGCTGCTCTTCGGCGAAATGAGTTTCTGTGTTTTCAAACTTCTTTTTCTTGTTTAGTTTTATGTTTGCTTGAGGGCAAGCAAAAGCTAACTGTGGGGGAGTTGACATATCATGGTTTTTATGGGTTTTAAGCTATGATATATGTATATAATCGAGTATTTTATGTGTCTTTTGAGTTCTTTTAGAGTCTTTTACATGTTTACACACATTGGAGATCATTTGGACATTTTGGAGCATTTTGTAGCATTGTAGCTGAGAAGTTGAAGTTGGTGTCGTTCATGACCAGTTGTGTCGATCGACACCACCTATGTGTGTCAGTTGACACGGGCCCTATTTTTAAACCAAAAGCGAAAATCAACACTTTTGAAGATTTGTAACTTTGCCCAAAAGTTTCATGTATTTACAAATGGCCACAAATCGTGTTTAGACTATTAATTAGGGTTTTTAGGTTTCTTTTAGAGGGAGGGGACTCTTGCAAGAGAGGTTTGGAGAGATTGAGAGCTTGGGGCTGATCTAATACTCTATACACTTTGAGAGAAGATTTTGAACCCCTGTTTTTATTTCTCTTTTTATTTCATACAATATCTATTCTAATCGTGTCTTTGTTTTGAATTGATATGTGTGAGTAGATCTCTTGTTAGGTTCAGGGGATCTCATGAGGGTTTTCATAGAATTGTAGATTGATTGATTTGTTAGGATTCAAAACTTGATAGTTCTTCACCTAGGTTGTTCTTAAAGCTAGTTATGGCCTTATCACGTAGAATCTAGACCATAGGTTGTTAAATTGGCAGGACGGTGTGATAATCTGACATAACATAGAGTGAGCAAATTAGATAATTCCAAAGGAATTTGAATTAGATAAATTGTGCACCAATCAAACTTGTTCTTAATGCTTGTTTAGAATTTTCAGATTTGCAAAGGAATTTGGTTACTTAGGTTTTACACATAGTGAATTCTCACAACGAAAGTTGGTTAATTTTATCTTCGTGATTTGAGTTTTAGAACTGGTTTATAACTGATTAATTGATCTGTATTACTTGATTTCCTGAGAAATTCCCTAGACTTGACGTTTTTCCAATTTGATAGCAAACCATTTTATTATTTTTTGCATTCCTTTTGCTTTATTTTTCAAATTGCTAAGCTTAACTCAAAACTTAAATTATATCGTGAAATTTCTTAGACTATGTGGATTCGACCCCTATATACCACAATTGCATTCTCTGCACTTGCGTTCATGGTCGTTCGAATACCGTGACCAGGGCATAGCGATCAAGCATGGCAGCTAGACCAGTCCGATTAGTGACATTTCAACTCTAAACCAGAAGTTTTACAAATTTGGTTATTTGTTAAACCAATATTTTACCTTCCTTCTATAAATACTCTAGACCTAATTAGGAGCGTCTTATGCTTTGTTTTAGAGATTCTCTCTTGGCCTTTTTTGGGTTTTCATAAACTCCTGTATGAATCTCTTAATTTAAAATATCAAATCAATTCCTTTTTTTTAATCTTTCATCTATTCTCTTATGAATCATGATTATGCATATATCAAGCCTATTCATTTGTGCTTTCATGATGAAAAATGAGTAGTCTTTTAGATGAGTTTAGGGTTTGGTGATTGAGATGATTTGATGGATTAATGATGAGGTTTAGGACTAGATCTTAGGTATGTTTTCATTTAGGTTGCTAGTAATGCTAGATTAAGCATGTAATTGGGAAATTTAGATGATTAGCTTTTCATGCCTGGAAGGTGTTTGATGAAATGCTTGAGCGAATCTAAATGTGTTTTTCATGCCTAACCTATGGAAGTAGTTGATTAGGGTGATTAGTGGTTGGATTAGAACTTGTTATCAATGCTCATTAGTCATTTGATTTACCATTTGAAATTTGTGATGATTCATTGATTATTGTAGAGGCTAATACCTTGGAAATGGATTAGTCTAGTTAGTAATCCTTTAGCCTAGGACATTGTTCTTCATGTGTTCTTACATCACCAAAGGTTCATCATTTCATCTAAGTCACAGCCATTTCTGAGACTCATCGCTTTTCTTATTTGAATTTAAAATCATTTTTATAATTTTCCCGCTTTCTTTATTTTAAATTGGTTTCCAAAACACAAACTTTTATTTTCTTAGATTGAAATAGGACTTGCATTTTTAATGTTGCTATTCTTGTTTCCTTGGGATTCGATACCCTTTATGATCAATAGCATATAAGCTTATTTGATAACCTTGGTTGCAAAACCGAATTATCATATATGGACCGACATAGTTGATCTTCTTTCATTGCGATTATATATAAGGTATGACAAGAATGTTTAGAATGGTTATAAGCCTTTAATACTTGATTTTGACTTGGTGTATGAAATGATTTCATTCCTCTATATTATATATATATAAGGAATCATGTTCATTTGCTATAAAATCCAGGAAAATCAAAGGCTAGGTTGAGTTTAGACTATTAGTGGATCTGAATGAAAGGAAGGCTATATATTTCCCAGTTGGTCTGTGTCTCACTGATGCAAGATCGCAATCACTCCAATTCCATGATGACTTGATGATCGGGAGATTCGAAAAGCTTGGCTATGCAGAAGGTGGAATAGAAATAGAGATGGTGGTGAATTGATTGACTCACTCAATCGATGAACAAAACAAGCTAATGAATCACTCAATAACCCGAGTTGCAGACTCAAAAGAACTTAATTCAATCACTCAAAAAAGAAAACTAATGAAAATAAACACAGAATTTGCAACTATGTGGAGAGAAGAAAAATAGTTTTTCTTATGAACTTTAAAATCTCAATTAAGGGTTATTTACAATGAGAAATAAACTAATATTTTATAGGCTCATAGAAAACGGTCCTAAGAAGCTTAACCAAGAAACAAATCATGCAAATTGCAAGAAAATAGCCGTTGGGGCTTTGATGACGAAATCGGCCAACTAAGGCAAGTTAGAGGCTCCTTTTATCTTTATCACTTCAGGAGGTGGAAGACCATATCTGGTAGTCTCATATGCAGGTGGGGAGTCTTAAAAACACAGCATCAAATATATAGAAAGAGCCGTTGGTGATTTAAAGCTCATAGTGTGGATGTGTCCAAACATGGCAAAAAGAGGTGCAAGAGGATTTGTCTAATCCTCTTGATGTTGGTGCATTCTAGAACGCTTCTTGAGAGTCTCTCCATCATGTAGAAGGTCTCTAAGTCGTGTACAAAATAAAAATGAAATAGCTGTGGTGTGAACTCATTGAATGCGCCTAGTCTGAACACATCCGTTTCAGGAAAGTCGAGGTGAGAAGGGATCTGCCTGATCCTCTGGTTGCTGGTGCATGAGAAGATGTATTCTAAAGGTTCTAGATGAAAATAAAGGTCTCCTGGTCGTCACACATAAGTCTCCAAAGAACCAAATATGGAAATATCCGTATTTGATGGTAAAAGACCCGCATATAAGGCTAATGGGGTAACTCTCAAAGTAATTTGATCCAGGCCTGCTTTGATTCGATCATTCTCTTCAAATAGTTGATTTCCTGATGTATCAGGAATCAGGAGTGAAAGTAACAAGTAGATTCTCGTTGGGGCAGCTTCCTTAGCTCGGTGACGGCTCTGGTGAGGTGTATGTATGCTAATTCCAAATATGATCGATCCAATTGGGTTCTGGCTCGATCATTTTTATTAAAATAGGTGACTTGCTAGTGATTCTTCAATGGTAGCTCGTCTTCTTGAGTAGAACTTGATTTGGAACATGCTTCACTTTGATACTCGTCTCTGGGTAGCCATGCTTCGTCTTTAGGTGGCTTGGCCCCGGGTCTCATGATTCCTCTTGAATCATTGTCTTCTTAGGACTGAATAGTTGATATAAATTAAGTCCTAGGCCCTGTGCTTGATCAGAACATGGCTTGAGCACGATTCCTCCATGTTGGTCTGGAGATAGGCTTGCTCCGGCTGGTTTGGTTTCCTCCAGGTCTGATATGGTTCTTATATTCGCTTCTTACCCTCCCCCTTGACAAAGTATTGACCTCAAAACTTTATATTCTGCACCAAGAGAAAGCAAGTTAGCCTTCATTCTCATTTGCGAGTTTAGAACCTTACCTTGGTTTGTTGGTGATTTGTTGAGGCGTGGCTCTCCTTTGAGTTGTATAGATTGAACTACTCCTCTGTCTTGATCATGTCCAAGAGGTGGTAGGTTTTATCGGCTTAGTTCTTCTTTGAACTTGGTTTTGTGATATGCTCAAATTTACCCTAGAGCAACTCTCTCAAATTAAGAGATCGATTGTAGTACTTAGGGGTCGAATTCCACAGAGAACCCACGTTCACACAATAGATTATCATTTTATGAATTAAGCTAAACAACAGAAATTATAATAAAAATAGCGAAGCAATTAAAGGGGGTTGTAAAACAATTGGGAAAAGAGCTAAACTTAGGGAATTTCTCGGGTAGTTCATAATAGCATAAGAAATAAATTGTCAGGATCAGTGTTAAAAACCATTCACGAACTCGAAACATAATGATAAAATCAACCAGCTTTCGCTGCGGAAATTATCTATGTCTAGATCTAGAATTCCAAATTTCTTTGCTAAATTCCTTAATTCAAACAAGCATTAATGATCAGGTTCGATTGTTTACAAAAATACCTAAACCAAATTTCTTTGCGAATAGTTAATTTGCTCATCTAAGATAGTTCAGACAATCAATTACACTTTCGTGTCAACTAATCAACCTAAGATCAAATTCTAGGTCGCGAAGATAGAATAAGCAATAAACACAATCTAGATGAAGAACTCTATTAATTTAATCCTAACAATCTAACAATCTAACAATTTATCATAAACTTTGAAAACCCTTAAACATAACAAGCAAACTACTGAGATATGGTGAATGAAACAAACATCATGAATAGAATAGAAAGCATAAAATAAATTAATAAATCTCTCCAAATCTGTGAATATTATCAAAGTGTAAAGAGAAACGTGGCCTAAACAAGTGGCACAAACCCTAAAAATAAAGCTAAACACGAGCCAAGGAAATCTTCTATAAATATTTTTGAGTGCTTGGTGTCTGTGTCGATTGACACCACCCTTGGTGTCGGTCGACAAGACCACCCTTCTGCGTATCTGGCACTTGTGTCGATCGACATAGGGGTGTGTCGGTCGACACAGAGGTAAAAACATGTTCATTTTTTCTGCGATTACTCCACCTCAAATCTGCTTCTTTGCATTTGAATCCAAAAGCCTCCAAAAGCTTCATAATGGTCTCATTCGTGCAAGAACCTTCAAAGACTCTAAAACACTCAAAAAACACCAAAATAAATCGATAAAGACTAAGTATATCATGGCTAAAAACCGGTAAAAACCATGATATATCAACTCCCCCTGACTTAGCTTTTGCTTGCCCTCAAGCAAACAGAAAACTAAACAAGAGAAAGAAGTTTGAAAGGACAGAAACTTATTTCATCATAAGAGAACCACACTCGCATTCACCATAGTAATCGACTAGAAATTCTTACCTGACAGGATCCAGACCACCATGTACTTCATCGTAGACATTCACAGCTTCCCATATTCTACCCAAAATTTCGCAACACAGTCCATAAGCCCTTCAACGCTAGGTCTCATCTTTGATCTCAATGCCAAGAACCTTCTAGACTCATTCCCGTAGAAAATACCATGACAAATCAACCATACAACATTTGATACTCTTTCTCTCCCCTAGACTTATTATTTTTCTTATTCTTCTTTTTATAACAAAAGTGTAGGCGAATAATGATATCACAGAAAATTTTCCTAACCTCGCTTCCAACCTTCCTGTGATCATTTCTTTCAAAGTAAAATATTGGAGTCATTGCAAATTTTCCTACCCCTTTACTCAAAAGAAAGTCATCTCATCTTTTCTTTATTATTTTTTTTTAATAAGGGAGAGGAGTACAATTTCTTTTTACACAAGTTAACTGCTGTCGAGTATGAAGGAGGAGTCAAGCCCTCTGAACATCAGTCACATCGATGAGGTAAAAGGAAAAATAAGAAATTAGCTCAGGCTTTAGTAGATTTCTGGTGGAAATATGGATGGCTCAATTCTAACTTAAATCTAATGGTGAATTGAAGAGTTCCCCGGCAACGGCACCAAAATTTGATATGCTCAAATTTATCCTAGAGCTACTCTCTCAAATTAAGAGATCGATTGTAGTATTCAGGGGTCAAATTCCACAAAGAACTCATGTTCACACAATATATTATCACTTTATGAATTAAGCTAAACAACAGAAATTATAAATAAAAACAGCAAAGCAATTAAATGGGGTTGTAAAATAATTGGGAAAAGAGCTAAGCTTAGGGAATTTCTTAGGTAATTCAGAATTGCAGAACAAATAAATTGTCTGGATTATTATTAAGAACTGTTCACAAACTCGAAACACAATGGTAAAATCAACCACCTTTCGCTGCGGAAATTATCTAAATCTCGAATTCCAAATTTCTTTGCTAAATTCCTTAATTCAAACAAGCAGTAATGATCAGGTTCGATTGTTCACAAAATACCTAAACCAAATTTCTTGGCAAATAGTTATTTTGCTCATCTAAGATAGTTCAAGCAATCAATTACACTTTCTTATCAACTAGTCAACGTAAGATCAAATTCTAAGTTGTGAAGCTAGAATAAGCAATAAACACAATCTAGATGAAGTACTCTATTGATTCAATCCTAACAATCTAACAATATAATAACTTATTATAATCCTTTAAAACTCCCTAAACCTAACAAGCAAACTACTCAGATATGGTCAATGAAACAAACATCACGAATAGAATAGAAAGCATAAAAGAAAATAATAAATCTCTCCAAGTGTGTGATTAATATCAAAGCGTAAAGAGAAATGTGGCCTAAACAGCGGCCGAAACCCTTAAAATAAAGCTAAACACAATCAAGGTGGTTCTGGAAGATTCTGGAGATTTTTGGGCGAAAAATAAATCTTCTATAAATATTTTTGAATGTCTGGTTTCTATATCGATCGACACCATCCTTGGTGTCAGTCGACATGACCACCCTTCTGCGTATCTGGCACTTGTTTCGATCGACACAGGGTTGTGTCGTACGACACGGAGATAAAAACATGGTCATTCTTCTGCGATTATTCCACCTCAAATCTGCTTTGATCCATTAGCTCCAAAAGCCTCCAAAGGCACCATATATAATGGTCTAACTCGTGCAAGAAACTGCAAAGACTCTAAAAGACTCGAAAAACACCGAAAAGACTCGATAAAGACTACGTATATCATGGCTAAAACCCAGTAAAATTCATGCTATATCATTTTGAACTCCTAAGTCCGGTGGCTCCTCTTTTGTACCTGCAATATTTCGTACTCCTTTGGCAACAATAAAGTGTATTCATACAGTCATGGGGTATTTATAAGCAGTCAAACAGGTTTCAATTTGATAAAATATTTGCTCATGTTTTACTTGTGTACTATAGCAAGTTTTTTTATTCATAAGTTTCATTGGGGCAACAGACTTGTTATTGAACCCTTTTAGACTGAACAAGTTGAGTATCACACTTTTAGAGTCATTAGAAATGAAACGAATTAGGGTGTTAGGTACCTGAGTATTGTCCTTTGAGGTTTCTGTATTCAGCACAGTAAATGGAAGTGGTGTGGGATCCGAGGGCTCTTCTTTGATCAACATGTTAATGATGGACACCTCTTTTTTGCTAAGGGTATTATCCTAGAACTGGAAATTTCAAAACTTAGTTCAATAATTTCTTTATTTGTGTCTGCTGAACTTAGTTTAGGTTCTATAGAAGCATTGCTTATTACATGTCTTTCAGGACAAGTCGCAGCAAAGTGTCTCTTCTTTTGACATCTATAACAAATTACTGCTATGGATTTAGAAGACTTAGAAGACTTACATTGCTTTAACTCGCTGAGTGGTTCATGTTTTGAACTCTGATTTTGCATGTGAGCTACGGCTGGTGGAGTTAATGTTGGCTTCTCCTCCTTTGCTTCAGTTGTTGGCTGGGGCTCGGTTTCTCCTTTAGAACGTGTGTAAAAACTTTCTTTGGTTTAGTTTTGCAAACTCTCTTTGGTCTCGTTGGCATGGCTAGAATCCATGTTCTTGGCTCCAGGTTAGTGTAGACTCATATGTCATATTGGTGCATGTTACTAGCATCCTCCACGTACTCTCTAGACAAGAGTTGCTTCATCTCTTCTCAAGAAGAGTCTGGTTCTTCAAATTCAAGACGGGTATATGCATCTTGCTCCCAGTACCTAAAGGCATCCTCGGTTAAAGTGGCCTTTGCATAACTGGTCTTGTCTTCTTCCGGAATATTGTTAGATGAAAGCAAATAATCCATGTCTTGTTCCAAATGCAAATAGGCTTCTGGTCCTTGGTGATTGCCTGCAAATTGAATATACCGAGCTTTCTCAACTAGGTATTCATCCTCCTTGGTGTATGGTTCTCGACAATCATCTTTTCCAGCCTCACTTCTGACTTCTTCCTCTTCAGCAAGTTCTTCTAGACTGTATTGAGAGTCAGTTTCTTCTTGGTTTTCTTCCTCTTGATCTGAGTAAGGTGCTTCAAACCATGGTTTACTTTCCTCTTCATGTTTAGAATCAGTTTCTCTATAGTTTTCTTCTCCCTCATGACATGACTCATCTTCAGCGTAACTTGATTCCTCTTCATATATGTGTTGCTCACTCATTCGCTAATCTCCAGGATTGACTTGATAATCATCATCTTCGGTATGGGATTCATCTTCTTCTTGATACCAACTCTGAATTGGTTTATTTTCTTTTTTTTCATGCTCTAGCTCGTCTCCATAACTGATTTCAGAATCAGTACCTCCTCTCCAAGAGCTATTGTCGTAATCTTCTCCTCCACTCCATGTTTCTTCACCCCAATGATCTCAGAAGTGTTAAACTCACTCCTTTCGTCCTCTCCATCAGCTTCATAATCCATGGCCGCTTTCCTTGATGTTTCTCTCGCAAAAAAACAAAAGAGACTGAAGCGTACTAGGTTAAAATAAATCAAAATTAAGGAAAGAACAACAAAAGAGAAATTTTCTGATTTGTTTTTTTACTTTTCTTTTTTAAAACAAATACTAAGAGCACGAATAAATTAATACAGCAAGAAGGAAATTAAATTTTTATTTTTTATATAATAAATCCTAATAAATTCGAAATTAAAAATAATTAAAATAAATTCCGACAAAAATGATTTTTTATGGGCTTTTCCTTGATAAATTCGAAACAAATAACAAACTGAAGCAAATAAATTTTTGTTTTTGTTTTTATGAAAGGTACTGAAGCAAATAACAATAACAAAGCAAGAAACAAAATTTTAATTTGATTTTCGTATTTTATAAAAAACAATAAACAACTAAACAGAAAATATCAAAATAAAAGAGATAAAGGTTGAAGAGATACAACCTGGGGGATATGAGCTTTTAAAACTCTGATATCAAATGATCCAAGATCGGAATCACTCCAATTCCATTATCATTTGATGATCGAGAGATTCCAAAACCTTGGGTATGCAGAAGGTGGAATAGAAATAGAGATGGTGGTGAATTGATTAACTCGCTCAATCAATGAACAAAAAAAGAGCTAATGAATCACTCAATAACTCGAGTTGCAGACTCAAAAGAACTTAATTGAATCACTCAAAAAAGAACTAATGAAAATACTTCAGTTTGTCCTTCTTTTTCAGGGTGACAAGTAGTTGAGAATAAAAGCTTAGTACCTAAATTAGACCAAAGATTTTTCTAAAATTAACTCAAAAACTTCGTATCTCGATCAGAAAAATTTGTCCTAAGCATACGATGGAAGCAGACTATCTCCCTATAGAACAAATCAGCTACATGCGATACATCATCATTTTTGTGACATGATATAAAATGGGCCATTTTTGAAAACCTGTCAACAACAACAAACACAGAATTCTTGCCAGTTCTAGTCCTAGGCAATCCAAGCACGAAATCCATGGAAATTTCTTTCCAAGGCTGAATACAAATGGGTAAACGAGTATACAAACTATGAGGTTGAACCTTTGACTTAGCCTGTTTGCAAGTGACCCACCATTCACAAATCCTCTCCACGTCTCTCTTCATGTGCGGCCGGTGAAAGTGTTTGATCATCACACTAAGCGTCTTGGCAATTCCAAAATGCCCCATCAAACCTCCTCCATAGGCTTCCCTAAGTAGTAACTCTTTAAAAGAACAAATAAGCACGCACAAAAGGTTGTCATAGAAAAGAAATCCATTGTGCCTATAATATTTTCCCAAAGCAAACTTCTCAAAAGCTTTGAACACGTCTTTAAAATCATTGTCAGTTGCATATAAATCCTTAATTTGCTTAAAGCCCAACAACTGAATATCAACCATAGATATCAAGGCATACCTTCGAGATCAGGCATCGGCAACAATATCTTCCTTAGCTTGCTTGTACTTGATGACATAGGGATACGTTTCCATGAATTCAACCCATTTAGCATGCCACTGTTGAGCTTTTGCTGACCTTTCAAATGCTTGAGCGATTCATGATCCATATGAATCACGCACTCCTTAGGCTATAAATAATGCTGCCATGTTTCAAAAGCTCGGACCAAGGCATACAACTCTTTTTCATAGTTGGGTAGTTCAAAGTCGCTACTCCAAGCTTCTCACTGAAATAGGCTATGGGCCTTTGCTCCTGCATTAGCACAGCTTCAATTCCTACACTCAATTTCAAAATGTTTAAGGAAATTCGATAAAATCAAGAGGGTCATGTGAACTTCTCTTTCAAGGCCTGGAACGCATTCTCTTGTGCTTCTCCCCATTTGAATCCTACATTCTTCTTGATCACCTCAGGGTTTAGCTATGTCTTCAAACAATTCAGCTGTTATACTGTCTTTATTATAATCAGATTGGTAATATACAAGTATTGCGATGCAGGTTTCAGTAGCTGCTTGTAAGGTCTGTCATTTTGTTGTATTCTAATGCTAAGTGTTTATGGATCCTCATATTGTATTCGTTATTATATCTAAAATCTAATCGTTGAACTTAGATATTGTCTTACAATTGTTAGTAGTCTAATGTGAAAGGCAAAAGTCATTGACAATATCAACTTCCAGAATTTCTTGGAGCTAGTACCTGAAGTGAGGGAACTTCTCAACCATTTTTATTCAAGGTAACATGTTTCTTACAAACTCTGGTTTAATTCATGTATAAAACCGAGTTACTGACCTTGAACCAAAGATTATTAGAGAGAATACTCACTAAGACAACATTTACACAACTACGTCCATGGTAATCAACAAGTCTGTTGAACTCACTAAGTTGTTGGTTATGTTGAATTTTATTCTGTCTTGCTTATGAGGACTTATGAAGACTTACGAAGTACTAACCTTTACTTATCTTGGTTCTCAGTCTATGGAGACTCTTTGATTTCTCTTGGAAAGCATGTTTTCTTGAGTTCGGTTTGTTATCTTGGAAAACGCTATCAATAACGTATTATAGCATTTTTCGCGCTAATAATGTACATATTTCTTGTAGTTTTTTCTTGATCTCTTTATTTTTCCTTTTGTCTAAGTATGACATCCGGTGTTAGAAGCTTCCGAGGCAGTGGTGAAGGTGGGAGATCAGGTTCTTCTCATGCCACAAACATTCAACCATCGACATCTAGAGCATCTGTTTCATTTGTGCCTCCCCAACAGAGATCTGAAGTCCCTTTGAGTAGGTCATCGCAGATCAATGAACAAGTGACGCAACCACCTCCTATTGCACAACCTCATATTCAAGAACCTCGTATTCCAGAGGCGATGCATGAAGAACGGGAAGAGGAGGCGGCTCCTGGACCTATGGGGGAGGCTGAACATATGACGTTAGAGGATCTTTTGTGAACTCCCAGAAGAGAGGTGTATTTGCCTATTTTGAATCCAAACCTCGAACAAGGGACTACATTGTAAGGCTTATAATTTGTTTTTTTTTAAGTTAGCATCTTAGTTTATTTGCTACTAATGTAATGATAAAACTTATGTAGGTTTGGTCAAGACGAGGGGCGGATAACGCGGAAACTGTCAAAACTCTTGAAGCACAAATTTGATGGACCTTATTATAACTGGTCCAAAGTTCCACCAAGATGGCAAGATCGATATTTCATTGATTTTGCGGTATGAAAACATAAATTTAAATTTTTGTATTTATAATTTATTTTCCAAACTTGTGAATCACTAATTAATCTTTAATCCTCAGAAAGAATATACTTGGGATCCATTGATAACCACACTTGTGAGGCGCAAATATAATGCCATTTGTGTAAACCGGATGAATGATATGATTAGTAAAGTTTGAAATAAAGAGAGGCCAAAGTGGATAGGGGAGACTTTGTGGCTCCAAATGCAGGCATATTGGACGACAGAAGTAGCACAATCTAAGAGCAGTGTGGGGTCCAACTCACGGATTTCAGAATGGGATGGTCTTAGTGTTCATAAACATGTAGCTGGCCCAAAAAGCTACGAACAAATTCAGTATGAAATGGTACGTTATCTTGATTCTTTTCTTCTACGTTAACTTATAAAATGCTATGGGTGTCTTACTATGAAGAATTTCTTAGCTAGTTGTTAGCTATTATGTCTTGTACGCTAACTTAACAAACGCTTAGTTGTTTTCATGTATGAGTTAGTCTCGCTTGATTATTTCTTAGCTATAGTTGGTCGTTAAAACTCTTATGTATTTTGACTACTAACTATAGATTTTTTTGTTGTATTGGCCATCATCGGCTCTCTTTATGGGGTTTAATGCCAATTTAGTATTTGTTTTCTAGGGTTGATTACATTTTGGTGTTAATAGGAGGAAGAACTTGGGAGACATGTGTCGGTTGGAGAGGTTTTTGTGAGGACACATACTAAAGCAGATGGGACTTTTGTGGACCAGAAAGCGAAGAAAATCTGCGAGACGTATGATAAAAATGTAGAGGAGAAGTTAGCACAACTTCAAGATGATGACTTTGACTTGTCTGATGCTAACTCCGCACGTCCTCAACTTACAACCAAGGAGCTAGATGCGATTTTTTAGAGGTAAAAACACTTATAATTTTGTTTAGTATTTTAGTTATGCAAACTGATAACCAATATTTGCTTTCTTTTATGTAGTCAACCATTCCCGACTCAAGAGGCACAATGTATGGACTCGGTAGCATGGAGAGCCGATTTGTTAAGGATTAGCGGTCTGGTACCTCAAGTAGCTATACTTCGATGGCACAAATACGGGACCAACTTGATTGCTGCTTATCGCAAGATCGAAGAGCAAGCCGCAGAGAACGAGCATCATCGTGCTAAAGCCGAAGATGCCATAAATGTAGTCGAAGAAGCCAAGGAAGTAGCTTAACAGTCGCAGGTAACTGTAGCTAGCTTGGAGATGCTAGTGGCGTATATGCGAGAGGATTCCGGATATGCACGGTTTGTGGAAGCCCACTCCCGGAACCCGAGCACGTCAACCCATGAAGCACAACAACCACCGGTGAACCAAACCGAATTTCAAGACAATATTTAGTTTTATTTCAATTATATATTTTTGTTAAATTTGTGTTTCAATTAAACATTTGCAGTTTTATTTCAATTAAAAAAATTTCTATTAATTTCTATTTTTTCTTGAGTAAATTTTATTTTTGTTTTAATTTAATTAAATTTTGTATTTATTAATTCAAACATCAGCTTCCATTAGTAGTTGCTTATCAGTCGTTTATAAGTTACGTTTTCGTAAAACTAGGTAGTCGCAAATTGGTGGCCTTTCTTGCTACTATTTAGCGACTGGTTTGAAGTTGTTTATGGCAACTATGAATGTCTCCTTGTAGTCGCAAAATATGCGACTACAAATGTTGTTGTTGCCAAATAGTCATACTATGTTTACAACCGACTTGCTACGACATATATTAGTCGTCGATATTTTTGCAACTTTGAATACGTAGTCGCTTTTTCGTCGCTCTTATGTAGTCGCTAAATAGTCGCATATTGTTGTCGCAAAAAACGTGACTATTTATTTCGTCGCAAAATAGTTGCAATCGACCAAAATGCGACGCTCGATTTGCGACTATATAATTTAGTCGCATTTTAGTCTCTTATTTAATATAAGCGACTAAAATACAACTAATAGTGCAGTAGCTAAAAAATTCTTTTCTTGTAGTTAGCATAGATTAGAGAATCAACAGAATGATAGTTTGAAGATGCCATTGATGAGATCGTCAAGAACAAAGGAGAAGAAAAGGGAAAACAAAATTTAGGGATTTTATTTAGAAATATCTCTGCACTGGTACTATGTGAATATGATTTCCTGTATATTGATCACAGAATGGAGATGATACATTTTATACACAAGTCTAGTCCTATAATTATGTAATTTAGAAATTTACATAAGATACAACCGTATATACTAGACAATATTCTAAACTCTAATTAGAACAATTTGGAATCTTAAAATTTGTTAAAGAATAAATAAGTTATTTAGGCAAGAAAATTGAAAAGAGGTTATCTTAAAAAAGTTAAAAGATATCAAAAATTTTCAGGTTCATCCAACATGTGTCTATCATTTATTGGTTAAATTCTTTTTAAAATTAAAAAAATAATTATGTAATCAATTTATATTAAAACATTAATATTTTGTTTGTTTGAGAGACTGTATGGGTCTCTTAGCAATGTGATGCTCTAAGGGAGGAAGACGAGCGCGAATTGTGAGTGTATCCAAGTCGTTGACCCACATGGTCTTACTTATTATATTCAATCAGGAATAGCTTACTCACACTATGTAGCTAGTACATATAAAACGATCCAATGCAATTGTGATGACGAATATGCAAAGATTCCATGTAAAATTCACTTAAAGTTGTCGAATCCTGTAGTAGTTTGAGGCGCCGTTAGGAAAATAAACGAGGGAATTTTAAGGTTTCTGTTTATTAGGTTTTGATTTTCTTGACAGCATTTAAAAACAACACATTCATGGTTTATAATGCATGAGGAGGACATGAAAAACAGATATATATTTTGATATAGCTGCGTATAAGAATTTACATAGAAGAATCATATCTCGGCAATAAAAAGAGAAGATACAATTATCATAAGGTATTGAGTCATGAGGTAGTAGTAGTGTGTGTCTATTCCTTATCCAAGTGTTCTTCTTCTCCTTCTTGTCTATCAGATTCAATAAGCATGAGAACAACTTCTCGCATTGATGGCCTCGCGACGGGAGAGACACTTGTACAAATCAAGGCAATCTTTAGCACAGTTAGCATATGAGAGACGGTTCTCTCCTCTTCTAGATTTAACCGAGCATCAAGAATTCCAGAGGACAATGCATCTCTTCTTATGTAACTCCTCACCCAATTCACCACATCCCCACCTTGATCTATTGGTTGAACCGGTGCTTTTCCGGTTACCAGCTCCAACAAAACCACCCCGTAGCTATAGATGTCAGACTTCTCTGTCACTTTCATGGTGTATGCATATTCTGCACGAGTTATGAAACAATTTCTATATATTAATGTATGCTTAATACTTGGCTTAGTCAGATTAGAGTCTCGGTTTAGCCTTATTCATTTGTGTATTTCTAGTTTACTTGGTCTTAGTCAATATACTGTAATTAACATTTTCTTCTAGTGAAAACAACATACGTCTTTCATAATTCGGTGGGTATTCGGTTCAGGTTATTCGAGTTACGGATTTTTTGGTGGATTATAGAAATAGGTTCCACTCGGTAAAACAATTTATTCAGCTTAGGTTCAAGCACGGGTTCGGTTCGGTTTTGGAAAAAACTTTATAACAAAAATAAACATAAACTAACTAATGTTAATTAATATTATAATTTTTTAGTATAAATATATTTTTCTAAAGATTTAACTAATTATATTACTTTTAGTGGATTTGAGTTAAACAGTTAGGTTCGGTTCGAGAAATTTGGTATAGAAATTTCTATACTACATTATTTGGGTTATTTTTAAATTCGGTTGGGCTTGGTAAAATACCGTTAGGTTTTATAATTGTTCCCACCCCTAGTTTCAATTCAGTCTTCTTACTCGGAAAAAAAATGCACAAAAGTAAAAGAAAAAACTTTACCTGGTGCAATGTAGCCATAGGAGCCAGCAATGGCGGACATAGACTTTGAATGTGGCATATCAATCACTTTTGCTAGTCCAAAATCCCCCACATGGGCTTCAAAATTGTCATCAAGCAAGATATTATTCGATTTTATGTCCCGGTGGAAGATTCTTGGCTTGCAATCATGGTGCAAATACGCGAGACCCTGAGCTGCACCGAGCGCGATTCTAAATCTTTTAGACCAATCCAAGTTGTCAGAAGGACCGTGGAGTATCTCTCCAAGACTTCCTTTGGGCATGTACTCGTAAAGAAGCAGATTTGATCCTTGGTGATTGCAGAATCCATGTAGCTTGACAATGTTGCGGTGCCTAATATTCCCAAGTGTTAGTATTTCTGCTCTAAAGCTATTATCCACATTGTTGTTGTTGCCCCCTTCATGGTTTGATGCTAATTTCTTGACAGCTAGAGTATATCCAGCAGGAAGAACCGCCTTGTAAACTGTTCCACAAGCTCCTCTGCCAACTACGAAGCTATCATCGAAATTGTTAGTTGCTGCAACTAAATCTTGGAACGTGAATCCTTCTTTTGGAGGGAAGTAAATGTCCAGGGACGTCTCTGATGATTTGACATCTTGAACAGAAGAAGCGACTGGTCTCACAGGACGTCTCATGAGGTAGACAATGAGAACAATAAGCATAAGAGAGACTCCGCCAATTACAGCTGCAGTGATGGCTATGATTTTACTGGTATGCATTCCTCTAGACTTCCCGGTTGATTGAGAAGGCGAGTAAGGCTGTGTTTGGATACACTGATTGAGAGGCGGGCCACAAAGTCCTTCATTACCAATGAAACTAGACATGGACATGTTGCGGAGAGGTGGAATAGGACCAGTCAAGTTGTTGTAAGAGAAATTGTAACCAAACAAGCTTGAGAGATTAGCAAAAGAGCTTGGTATTTCACCAGACAAGTTGTTGTTGTTGAGGAAGAGGAACTCAAGCATTACAAGATTACTGAGCTCAGATGGTATCTCTCCGGTAAGCTTGTTGTAACTGAGGTTTAATGCTATCTGTAAACTGATCAGACTGCCCAACTCCTGTGGAATGCTACCGTAGAACAAGTTTCCGCCCATTTGTAGCTCGGTTAACCGAGTTAAATTCCGTAGTGACACGGGTATTGTACCCGAAAGTTTATTACTTGAAAGCTTCAGAAGCTCAAGCTGATAAAGGGAACCCACCTCACTTGGTAAAGTTCCAGAGAAATTGTTGCAGCACATGTCTAGTCGTTGAAGCATCTTGCAATTGAAAATTTCTGAAGGGATCTCTCCAGTAAGCTTATTAGATGAGACATTCAATGTTCCAAGCGCTGAAAGTGTACCAATCTCTCGGGGAAGCTCGCCTGAGAAGCCATTATCTGCTAGCTGCAGCCTTTGCAAGGCAATGCAGTTCCCAACCTCTTGAGGGATGGAACCGTGGAATCTGTTTTGTCCTAACTCAATGGCTGTGAGATTAACCAGTTTACACAGGTTAGGTGGGAACCGACCAACAAGGTTGTTCCGGGCTAGACGAAGCTGGACCAGAGTTTTGCAAGTGGTGATGCCAGTAGGAATGTTGCCAGAGAGGTTGTTAGCACCCAAGTTCAAGATGATCATATTGGAATGAAGACAGAGATAACTTGGAATTCTTCCTCTGAGATAGTTATCAGACAGATCAAGGACCCAAAGATCGCTATACAAGCCAAGTCTTGGCGGTATAGTCCCACTAAGGGAGTTCTGAAACAGCTGCAGCATGAATAGACCTCTTAGATACTGAAACCCCAAAGGAATAGGACCAGTTAAAGCATTGATGGAGAGATCAAGCTTTGTTAGATTCTTCAAAGTAGTAAGCTCCACAGGAATGGTACCAATGAGTTTGTTCTCAAAAAGATGAAGAAGCTCAAGCCCTTGTATGTTCCCAAACTCCAATGGTATCTCTCCACTTAAACCATTCTCTGAGAAATCTATTTCAATTGCACTTGAAAGATTCCCAATCTCTCTTGGGATTGTTCCATTCAACCCATTTCTATAAAGGTATAGATACTCCAAAGACACAAGGTTCCCGAGTTCTTTCGGAATTGGTCCGACAAGCTGGTTCTTGTACAGAGCAAGAGTTTGTAAACTTGAGCAGTTACTAATCTCTTTGGGTATAAACCCTGAGAACTGATTTTCCCAAAGAATCACCTGTGAAAGTTTCTTAAGCATTCCAATCTCTTTTGGTAATTCACCACTCAACTGATTCTGTGCAAGACCAAGCATTACCAAACTCTCACATCCACCAATCTCAGAAGGCAAACTTCCAGAGATCATATTCTGACCAGCTCTAAAACTTGTTAGTCTCTTAAGCTTACCAATAGAACTTGGCACTGAACCACTGATGTTGTTGCTGTAAGTCACAAGTTGAGAAAGAGACAAGAGGTTCCCAATCTCCAAAGGAATAGAACCTGTGATTCTGTTGTTGTATATAATCAGCTTCTCCAAAGACACAAGCTTTCCAATTTCCAAAGGTATCTCACCGTCAAACTGGTTATTGTTTAATGTAAGAATCTCCAAGCTTGAACAATTCCCAATTTCTTTAGGAATCCTCCCTAAGAAACCATTATATGAAAGATCCAGAACCTGAAGATGAATTAATCCACCGATACTTGGTGATAAGTTACCATATATATTCATAGAGGACAGATTCAGTGACAAAACCTGTACATCAGTTGAATAACTGCTGCAACTCACACCTGTCCATCCACAAGGTACAGAATCATTTGAATTCCAGTTTTTCAAATTCTGCATATCATCCACAAACTTGCTCTTGATCTCAAGTAGATATTGACCTTCTATGTTTAACCCTCTTGCCTCAAATATCAAAAGAGTAAGAACAAGAAGAAAAATAGAAAAAACTGTAAGCTTCATCATCTCTTTTACCATTCATTCAGACACAGAATCCTTTAAATATTTCCTTACAAGACATCACCATGTCTGTAATTAAAGATTAAATACCATAAGACCATCCGAAAACAGAAAACTCAATTCAGCTGACATAACTAGCATATTTGAAAGAAGAATATGGATCTGAATCGAAGACACATACCTCTGAAGATTCTAGGCAAAAAGAAAACGACCTTTGAAACTGGTTTCTTGAAAGGGAAAAAGAAAAAAAGAAGATGGTGCAGACCTTTTCATTTTCTTTCCAGGAAAACAATATTTAAAAGAAATGGTCAAGATATGATTAGTTTTTTGATCATTGAAAAGCTTTGAAGTTTGAAATTCGATTTTTCCCACATTAAAATAATATCTATTCGTACTGGCCTGCGTCTTTTAATATTAGTATCAGAAGCCTTCGAGCGTAATGGACTGAAATTTACTTTTGTTTATTTCAAGTAAAAACAGAAAAGAAACTGAATATTCGTTTTGGCTTTGAAGCTAAAAACAAAAACAAAAAAAACCCAAAAATAATTTAGTTCTAAGTTCAAGGTAGAATGCTTAAAAAATTTTAAGCTTTGAGTAAATTTTAAGATTTGAAGTTTGAACCTGTAGCTAAAATCAAGAAGATGGAGATGGCCGACCACACGGCATTTGGCTTGCCTCCTTCTCTCACGATCATTTTTATACTTTATTCTAGTGTAAGTTACAAATTAGACAATTTTGCAGTTTTTGTAAAAGAGGCTAGAGCTTGATCCGGAAACATGTTGCAACTATTTGGAATTTTGGATTAGAGAAATTTGTTAATTTCAAGTACATATTTCAAATGTACTATTTGACTTAATACTTTAATGTCAATTTGTAAATATGTAACATGATAATACATTTAACATAAATTTTTCCTTGAATTTTGGTTAAAGAAATACTACAATTTTAGATATTTTAAATGCAGTAATATGATAATATGTCAATTTGCTGAGAAAATACATGGTGTGATGTATTTACTGTAATTATAGATTTTCGCTATCTTGAAAATTTAAAACATTTTACGCCATAAATCAATTATCATTTAAGTACCACTGCCACATACTTCGTTTCTTGTTTTCTATGATAATAAGTTTGGGCTGCTCCTGATAAATGTCTTACTTCTCCATGACTAATTATAGTTATGCAAATGTTTTCTTGATCATTTCGTTTTCCTTCTTATCATAAGCCTTGTCTGTTTCTTGTTAACCTCAAGGTTTAATCCACAGGCAAATCCATCACACCTTCTAGCTCCACCTGCACTTACCTTTTACTTTTGTTGTACATACAATAAAACCTATATAAATTAATTATATTAGGATCAGAGTATTTTATTAATTTATAGAGAGTATTAAATCTATCGATAAATTAATAATTATTACTTTATACAGAGATTTGTCTATTTTTCAAAAAGAATCTATTTAAAGTAAGAAGTTGAAGACAATACTTCGATACTTTTAAGTACCAGAAGATATTAAGAAACAATTATCGCATATAAATTCCTTCATAATTTTTGGATGCAATTACAAAATAGAATACTAACTATTTTTGATACAGTAAAAACAAATTAGAGATAAGCTCCAACAAAAATGCAAATTTACGAATAAACAAATAACACTAAAATCATACTTTATTAAAATATCTTATTTATACGTTATAAAATTCTATGATTATTAATTTATGATGCCTGCAATAAAAATGAGAGTTATGAGTAATCTAGCATTACTCAATGAGCTGGTCTCATCTTACGACTCGACTCCTCTCTTTCTAGGGCCCGATCCTATAAATCCTTAGTTGAAACCACACCGAAAACTTCAACATAAGGTACGTTGAGACCACACATGAAACTCCAAAGCAATACTTTAACTCCTCCGTATGCTTCACTACTGACGGACACGCGGTCACAGGAGAAATCCACATCTGGCCCATCAGTGATCCCCTTGATCGTATCATCCTAGATGAAAGGCTTTACTCCCCCTTGAAAGCAGATAGCTCTTACCTAATACTTGAAACCACACTCACCATACACCCCCAATCATAACATGCATAAATTGTCATGCTTCTTAGTTCATTATCGTATTTTACCCAAATCATCAAGTAAGCTTATTACCACGTTCATTTTAGTGTCAAGCTATGCAAAATATATCTCAGCCTTAATGTTCTATGTTTCACGTGCATGCACCCTATCATGCATCCTAAAACAATTGTTAGATACTCATCAAATATCACACAATTGGTCTGCATGAATGCTATTAAGCAATTCACAAGACCCCAAACAATGTGTCCAACTCACAGTGCAATGGTTGGTGCTGCCAAGAATCTGTCGAGAATCACTGTCGGAGCTGCTTGCCAATGCTCATATGCACTAATACTCGTCTGATGACTGATTGTTACTCTTGAATACTCGTGCACTGCTCGCTGGCGCTCGACCGATGCTCACTGTCACTCGTCCGATGCCCGCTGGTGCTCGTCTGATGCTCACTGTAACTCGAGAATTACTTCTGTTGTGGAATAGAAGTATTCAGCAGGACTGAGACCTTAGAGATTTTTAGAGAGATAATGGAATTGGTGTGAAAAATGAGGGGATGAACCATCTCTTTATATAGATGAGTTGCTTGGGCTTGTGGCACCCAAGGTGTCTCCATGTATGCCCTAACAAGCATGCGTACATGCAGATGGCTTGTTAGGTGGCATGGTGCATTGGAACCTAGCATGCAGACTGGCACCTCGCCATGCATGCATGGTGACAGCTGTCAGGCTTCTTTGCTTGAGTCAAGTCTGACAAAACTCAATTAGAATCCGTGTTCTTTTTTGGGTTGGGTCGAGTTGAATCTGATCTACGTGTCATGTTACTGTTCCGATACCGGTCTTAGCCGGTGCCGGCAGTCTTGACAGGTGGTCCATGGCCTTGGATTGTTATATGTTCATCGATTATCGGTTTCTCTATTACTCGGTAGTCATACGCTGCCTCTTGGTAGCTGCACATAAGGCATTCGGTAGCCACATGTCCGATGCTCGGTTCTAACTATGAGAAATTAGCATCCGTCGAGTATTAACTAACTTGTTTCATTCTTTGCTCGTGTAATGGAGAGTTTCCTTCGTTTATTGTCTTGTATTTTTCTTCCTCTGTGTTATTCAGGGTTTCTTGAGTCTTAACTTGGTATCCTCCCACTTATTAACTCCCTTGTCCAAATTCTTCAGTTCCACTTGATGGATTCCAGCTTGGCACCATGACTGCCACGCATTACTCGTCTTTCTTTGTTCTTTTGTGTCTTTCCTCGTGTTTTCTTGATTTTCTTGGGGCATCAATTGTTCCTGAGCGTTTTTCCTTTTTTGTTTGTTCTTCCACACATTTTCTTTGGTTTTTACTCGTTCGGTCCCAAGCACCAGAAGGTTTTTCTCGATGATGGGTTTAGGCCGACATACGGGTCATTACTCTACCAATATTACCTCTTCGTTAACAAGAATCACAATTGGAAACATATGCACGTGCATCGTGAAAATGCGAAAGCCACTTGAACCCTCGTTAAAGGACCTTAGATGCTGTTTTGAATGAAACCAAATACCCTGCATCATCTGACGCATCAAAATGATGCAAAATCCTAGAAACCTCAGACTCAGGAACACATTTTCGGAAAAGACCATCAGAGCATCTCTTGTAGAGATAAGGTTCATCACAAAAATAGTGTCTGACATCGCGTAAAATTTTATTTTTCGCATATTTGGTGAAGTTTGGTGGCTCCAGTAAGCACATAGGTAGTTTTCGAAATCTGTGACCAAGGTAAGTTGGTTGCAACATTACTCTGTCAATGTGGACAACAACTTTTGATCCCACCACATATTGTTAGAATTTCTCGAATGCAAAAACGATGGCGAGCAACTCCTTCTCTGTTGTAGCGTATTTTGCCTGTGTTTCATCCACAGTGCATGATATATCGGCTTTTTAGTGTATTTTCTCCCCTATTTGATATTCATTCTAATTATATTGTCAAGTCAAGTCCATATTTTTTGTCCTTTTGGTGTTCTTTTGAGTTTTGTTTAGGTCTTGAGGTGATGTGCGGGAATTAGAGATTTTTGGATAGATTTGAGCTAAACAAGAGCAAAGAAGAAGGAAGTATGTTGAAGTCTACTCAAGTATGCTGAAGTCTACTGCCTATATTTTGAAGTCTGCTCAAGTCTGTTGAAGTCTGCTGCCTATATTTTGAAGTCTTATGAAGTCTGCCTATGATCCAAACACTTATTTCCTTTTTCTGAATTTTGTTATTTTCTATATTTATTTATTTCTTTTATTTTGTGAGGGTATAAATACCCCAAAAACCTAGATTTCCAGGGACACTTCTTTTGACGCTTCATTTCATTCCAGTTTTTCTTGGAAGCAACTCTGCAGATTAGATATCCATCCTCTTTGACACTTTGGAGAGAATTTTCAACCCCTTTTCTCTGTTTAATTGCAAATTTGATTATGTTTTCTTTATCTCCTTGTTGTTTCTCTATTTCCATGGCTGAGTAGTCCTATAGTTAGGTTTAAGATTTCAAGGAGATTTATAGATCATTGAATCAGATATCGATAGGGAATCATCTTAGGGTTCTTCATCTATTGTTGATCTTATTGCTGGAATTAGATTAGCTACCTCGTTTCTAAGCTAAGGTTGTTTAATGCATCAAAAGTGTTGTTTAACAGCTTGAAAGAACATAGGTGAGCAGATTGTCCTTAGCCAACGAGAGCTGATGCTATGGCGGTTCGGGAACATCTTGAACTTACTCGTTAATGCTTTGTATAGAATTCTGAGTTTAAACAACAGTTTAGAATCTTAGGTTGCTAGATAACGTGATTGATACCATGACAGTGGATTGGCTATATATTCCTGTTTGAGTTCTAGACGGTTCTTATTTATCCTTGAATAATTATCTGATTCATGATCTTTGAATTTCTGCGAATCACCCTTGACCTAGCGCTTAGTTTAATTGATATATACATCGTTTTATCTGCTAGTTTTGTTCACGTTACAACCAAAACCCATATTATTGTCCTAGCTTAATTTCATATTCAAAGAATCGTAGTGTGACACTTATTGCTTGTAGAATCGATCCCTAGATTGCTACAACATTTGATGTGCACTTGCAGTAGTTTATATAGGGTTAAACATTTGTGTATCAAGTTTTTGGCGCTGTTGTTGGGGACCAATTGCGTTACCTTCGAATCTAAGACTGAAGTTTAGTCTAAGATTTTTCTATTTTGCTATTTTGTGAGTTTCAGGTGTATGTAGAGAAAAGTAAAGGATTTGACAACCTCTTGAAACCTACACTTCAAGAGCTCACAAGAATAGACAAAGTTAACAAGAAAGCTAAAAAGACAAAGTCGAACCAAGCCACTATGGGTAATAATCTCAACAACCATGCACTTGCTGATGCTTAAGCTGAGACAGCTATGCAATTGCAAAATGTACAACAAAGTGGTATTGGGGACATTGGCACACCCCATACTCTGTATCATAACAAAGCTATTATCTGTCCACCAGAGATTTCGAGGCAAGACTATGAGATTAAGCCTCAGATGATTGCTTTGGTGAAGTAGCACTTGTTCCATGGTTTACCAGCTGAGAATACCATGGATCACATAGAGAATTACGACGAGATTTGCAGCACTACTAAGTCTAATGGGGTACCTGCTGATTACCTCAAGTGCAAGCTCTTCCATTTCTCTTTGGCAGAAAAGGCGTTGAGATGGCTTAGGTCACTACCAGCAGGATCGTTGAAAACTTTGGCTGAATGCAAAGCTGCTTTCTTGGATCCCTTCTACACCAAATCCAAGACAGCTTCGTTGAGAAACAAGATCACTACTTTTAGGCACAATTTAGGAGAGTCTTTTTATGACGCATGGGCGAGATTTAAGGAATACAGTAGAGAGTGTCCTCGCCATGGGTATTCTAATGAGCAGATTCTAAGCATATTCTACAATGGAGTTGATCGGGAGTACAAGAATGCTCTCAATGCTACAAGCAATGGATACTTCATGACCAAAAGTATAGCTGGAGCGAATCAACTGATAGAAAACTTTGCTGCAAGTTCCAACAATCGATGTCCTGAGTATTATCAATAAAAATAGACAATAGTGTGGATTCTCAGAAGATTGATGACCTGAGCGCTAAGGTGAGTTTATTGTTAAAAGAAAATCAAAGAGATGTTCAGCTTTGTGAAGATGGGACGGATGCAATTTACTGTCAAGAGATTACTGAGGGAGAGAAAGATTAGTTTAATGAAGTGAACTATGTGAGTGGACAGGGCTTTGTGCAGATTAGGAGATTTAACAAAAATTACATAAGCCACCCAAACCTGTTATACAGAAGCACAAATGTTGAAAATCTGCAAGATCAAGTCTACCCACAGCAGGTGGCCGCTCATAGTCAACAATTTTAGAGAAAAACGTTCGTACGAAATGCAGGTGTCACTGGTGTTTTTCAGGGATTTACAGGACAAACAGGCGTGCAAAATTAGGGTTTTCAAAAGACTTTTTTTCAGGGTTTTCAAAAGACTTTTTCTCAGGGAAAACAATTCGTGCAAAACCAGGGCCAGAGTTTTTTGGGTAGTTTCCATCAGAAACAGCTATTCAACAACTTTCAGACGGCTATTCCAACTTCATTCCAAACTTCTGTGAGGACTTTAAATAATTCTCAAGATGAACTCAAGGTTTTTATGCAGTAGCTCCTCCTCCAGCAACAAAAACCATCTAATGAGGTCAATGTAAAGGTGGACACAATCTACAATGATCTCAACAACAAGTATGAAGCTATCTCCACACACATGAAACTGATAGATACTCAGGTTGCTCAGAAAGTTGATGCATTCAAGGGACAACAAGGAGTCCTTCCAGAGAAGGGTGAACAGAATCCTAGGAAGGAGTTTGTTAGTGCTATTGCACTAAGGAGTGGGAAAGAGTTAGAACCTATGGCGCGGAGAGAAAAAAATGCTAATGTGGTCATTGATCTAGAAGAGAGAGAGGAACAAGAAACTGAGGAAATTGGAGATTATGTAGAGAATCCAGCCACACCACCGATTGGGGTCTATGCTCCAATGATTCCATACCCTACTCATCCTAAGAAGTCATGGAAAAAATTGGGAGAGGCAAAATGTAAAGAGATGCTGGATGATCTTATAGTAAAGTTGCCTCTTGATGATGCAATTCAAATGATACATGCTATGAAGAGATACAAGAAAAGTTAAGCGACAAGTAAAGTGTCTGGTGAGGAAGATTATGTTAAGGTTACAAAGGACTGTAGCACTGTTCTTCAGAATAAGACACTTAAAAAGCTTGGAGACCATGGACACTTTTTTTTATCTATGCAGATTGGAGCAATGACCTTTGCTTGCTCTTTGTGTGATTTAGGTTCTAGAGTCAACTTGGTTTCACTAAATTCAAGTCGACCAAAGTCTCATTGGTGTTTGTTGATCGTTTTTTGAAGTTGCTTGTTGGTATTCTAGAAGACTTACATGTGAAAGTTGGCCATGTGCTTATCCCTACAGATTTTGTGGTTCTTAAGCTAGAAGAAGAGTCAAAGGATCCTCTCATATTGGGAAGAAATTTCTTATGCACTGCAAGGGCTATGATAGATGTGCAGAATTGATCTCCACTAGGGAGATATCATCATGAAGTTGTGGAGCGAGTTGAAAGCTTGGATGGAGTAGCAGAGAAATCTCCAACACCAGCCTTTCCTACACCTACTGCTAACCTGTGGAGCGAGTTGAAAGCTCCAAAGGTTGAGCTCAAAACACTGCTAGCTGGGCTAAGGTATGCATTTCTTGGTCCGTACTGTACTTACACTGTGATCATCAATGCTGCACAGAATAATGCTAAGACTGCTTTACTTCCTTGCGAACTTAAAAAGTATCGTAGAGCCACAAGCTATTCGCTTGATAACATCACGAGAATTTCACCTGATCTTTGTATGCATAGGATACATCTAGAAGATGAATCAATGACTTCTATAGGACATCTAAGACGGATCAACCAAAATTTAAAAGATATTATAAAGAAAGAGATATTGAAACTTCTAGAGGCAGGCATTGTATATGTTATCTGTGATAGTACTTAGGTGAGCCCGGTCCATGTCATTCAAAAAAAGGGTGGTGTAACAGTTGTTTAGAATGATAAGAATGAGTTGATTCCAACTAGAACTGTTAAAGGGCATATGATGTGCATAGATTATAGGAAGTTGAATGCTGCTACTTGCAAAGATACTTTTTCTTAGCCTTTTATTGATCAGATGCTTGAGAGATTGGCTAACCACCGTTACTATTGTTTTCTAGATAGTTATTCTGGTTTCTTTCAGATTGTTGATCTTATTGCTGGAATTAGATTAGCTACCTAGTTTCCTAGCTTAGGTTGTTTAACGCATCAAAATTGTTGAAAGCCTGAAAGAACATAAGTGAGCGGATTTTCCTTACCCAACAAAAATTGATGCTAAGGCGGTCCATGAACATATTGAACCTGCTCGTTTATGCTTGTCTAGAATTCTGAGTTCAAACGACAGTTTAAATCTTAGGTTCCTAGATAAAATGATTGATACCATGACAGTGGATTGGTTAAGTATTCATGTTTGAGTTCTAGCCAGTTCTTATTTATCCTTGAATAATTGTCATATTCATGATCTTTGAATTTGTGCAAATCACCCTTGACCTAGCTCTTAGTTTAATTGATATTTATACTGTTTTGTTTTCTATTTTTGTTCATGTTACAACCAAAACCCATATTATTTTTGTAAAGACCAGCATGCCCAATAAAACTATGGATAAATTTTATTGATTTATGTGGATGTAGCCTTGTCATCACTTCTATTTTTGTCTTGTCAACTTCAATTCATTTTGCTGGTATTCGATGGCCAAGAACGATCCCATCAGTTACCATTAAGTAGCACTTCTCCCAGTTGAGGACAAGATTCGTGTCCTCGCGGCTTTGAAGAACTTTACTTAAATGTTCCAAATGTAAAGAGAAAAAGATCCATATACCGAGAAATCATCCATAAATACCTCCTTTATTTCGTCTGTCACATCTGTGAAAATAGACGCCATGCATATTTGGAAGGTAGTTGGAGCATTGCATAGACCGAACGGCATTATGCAGTATGAAAAATGCCATAGGGACATGTGAATGTATTCTTCTCTTGGATTTCCAAGTGGATAGAGATTTGGAAGAATCCTCAATAGCCGTCCAAAAAACAGTAATACAGATGATTTGCTAAACGCTCTAGCATTTGAACAATGAAAGGAAGGGTGAAATGATATTTCCTGGTTGATGAGTTTAGTTTTCTGTAATCAATACACATCTTGTGCCCTGTTACTATTCAGGAGGAAATTAGCTCATTCTTCTCATTTGTAAAAACCGTTACTCCTCCTTTGTTAAGGACAATATGAAGTGGGCTAACCTAAGTGCTATCCGAAATGGGGTATATGACACTAGCTGCCAAAAGATTATGGATCTCTTTCTTGACGACTTCTCTTAGGTTGGGACTAAGTCTTCTATCAATCTCAATTGAAGTTTTCAAAGCATCCTTCAGATAGAGGCGGTGGGTGCATAGTTCTAGAGATATTCCTCTTATATCATCAAGAAAATATCCCAATGTTTTCCTGTACTTCCTTGATTCACAGAGCAATAGTTTCAGTTCCTCTTTCTTCAAATCGTTAATAATGATAAATGAAAATGTCGAGTTAGTCCCTATAAAAGTGTACCTTAACTCTGCAGGGACCGTTTAAGCTCAAGCCTCGGTGCTTTCAGTTCTTCCTAGTCAAAATAATCTTTTCAGTTTCTTTTGCACCACTCGGTAGAGTCCCAGTTCTGTTACCGGTCGATGTATAATCATCAACATTACTTGTTTCCTTCACAGTTGCTCATCCTTGTCTAGTGAGAGTTAGGCAACTTCCCTGCCCTGGATTTGGCCAGATTCAATTGTGTGAATAGCTTCAACGATTTGGCCAGATTCAATCGTGTGAATAACTACAATGATTTCTCTGCCCAAAGCTTGTTTTCAAGGAATCTTCCCAGCTAAACCACTTATAAATATCACTAACAACTTCCACAACAGTCAGAAGCCAAAATGATTGACTACTAATTGTTATCTTTTTGATGAGATTATTGATATCGAACTTCATGACGAGGTCATCCAGATGAAGATCGATATTTCCATCCATTACATTTATTATCGCACCTGCAGTAGCTAAAATTTGTCTCCCAAGGAAGATTGGGTCTTCAGGCTCTTCATCAAGCTTTAGGACAATGAAATCGGTTTGAATCCAACATTCTCCAATTTGTACCGAGATGTTTTTCAGTAATCCTTTAGGACGTCTGACAGATCGATCAACCAAAATCAGGTGATGTACGATGGGTTGAAATAATTTAGCACCAATTTCCTCAAGCTGGATAAAGGCATTAAACTCACACTTGCACCTAGATCACATAAACATCGCTTGAAACTCAAATCTCTAATCGAAAATGGCAATGTGAAAGGATCTGGATCTCTGATCTTCTTTAGCATTTTATTCTGAAGAATTACACTACACTCTGTGACAAATGCATTACTCATTCCTCCATATTTTTCTGTTAAAAATCATTTGCTTTAAAAGTCTCCTTAGTGACAGGACATTTTGATAGCTTTTACAAAAAGAAGACGCATTTGAAGGTTCCAACCACAAAATTTATTTTATTATATTCCACTTCTTTGGTTTTATCTTTCCTTCTAGTAAGAAAAGGACTCTGCTTAGTTGGTCTAAAAAATCCTTGAGCTAGATGATCGGCTCTTATGTTTAACTCCTTTGTAACTCTTGTATCTTCTGTAATAAGAGTTTCATTAGGCGCGACTTTATCTTTTAACCGATTTGTACTGATATTCTGCCAAGTGGTCTGAACATTTATGTCACACTGATCGGTGTTCTTTGGGTACCGATCGGTTGCCCTTCATGTTTCAACTTTTTTTCTGCTACTTAATGTGATCGCCTGAATGTATTCTCTATGTGGCTCCTCTGCTTGCATCAATATTGCTTCTATAAGGTTTTTTCCAGATTCCACACGAGTGTTTAATGCTTCTACTTGACCATTAATGTAACTATAATTTTGTCAACCTTAGCGTTGATATTTTCAGCACTCTCCCTTCGACTCTCCATAAGTTGTTGCATCATAATTTCCATTTGCTTTCTTGGGGCACTTGTTGACTCGCGAACTAAGGCTTCTAAAAAGTGTTGTATCCATTGTAACGTTTTCTTTGGAAACCTCCAAAAACGTTTCTTAGCAACTTCTTATGATACACTTGATCTTAGGGGTTCTCTAGATTCGTACTTATGTAATAGAAATTAGGATAGTTCTGGTAGTTCTAATTGAATCCTCGGTTCTGTTAGCTCCCTTGCACATAGCTTACTTCCTCGGTACCTTCACATCAAGCTCCATCATCCTCATCCTGAGCAACATTCCCAATTACAGCGATCTATGAATAGTAACCTCCCTAAATAGATAGTAATCTTGACAGTGGTTGCTATTACTCGAAGCTAGATTCTCGATCATAATCTTTGCTTCCCTTACAGTGTTTGTCACAAAATTCTCCTTCCTTGCAGTATCCTAAGCCATATGATACTTCTTAGCTATCCCTTGGTAGAAGATATGCATCAGATTCTCAGGCGTGTACCCATGATGTGGACAGTTGATAGTAGACTTTCTCTTGTTTCAATTCCTAATGCACTATCATGTCATTGTAGTATAGAAGGTTATCAATCCAATCAGGTGAGATGCTAGCAATTAGGATGCAATCATAACAACTTAAGTCAAGCCAAGCAAAAAGATTTGGGTAACTATCGACTTAAATGAACAAAAGCAAAATGAAAATGAAACTAAAGCAAGACAAACAGAAATATCCAAAGAAACTCAGAAAGATAGAAGCTCCTAAGGATAGGGTAATTGACCAGTGACTCTCCTTAATCAAGCGTAGATGCTTAACAAACACACATACAGAGCTAATCCATATGCAATAGACTCAAAACCAAACAAAACCATACCCAATTTTGCTGGCGAAATATAACCTAGACAAGCATGAAGATTCAATCCATTAAAGCCAATAAACACTCTAGAAAACCAGTGTCTTGGGCTAGAAGTGTAAATCTTCGGAAATAGCTGGTTCATGCATTTCATCAAATACTTTGTGGGTGTGGAAATGCCCAGAATATAATTCCAATTGGTCAAAGAGAAATTAGCATTAAGTACACTAAACCCAAAAGGGATCCAATCAATTCTAACCTTAAGCATCTAAGAAGATCAAGGATCCTCACTAATCTAACCTATCCCTAAAAACCCTAATTCAATACTCAGAAATCATCATGAAGTGCTCAAACTCATAATAAAATAAAATGCACATAATCATAAAGATAAAGAGGAGATAAGAAGGATGGTGGAGAAATCAGAAACAAATACTCAATAGATTGAAAGAAATCTGGATTGCAAAAGCTTAAAGATGTTTCTATTGAGGCAAAGAATTATACAAAGGATAAAAGAGAGATTCCCTGAATAATGACCTAAAAACAGATATTTATATCCTTAATATAAAGCCTTAAAATACAAAATGAAGACAAAATAAGGAAAAAGAAAAAATAGCAAAGTCAACGGTCGAGCTCGAGGTGCTTCGTCGAGTGGATTAATCGAGCTCGGCAGAAACTCCAAAGGGAGCTACATTGACATGCAGACTCGATGTGCTTGGTCGAGTGCGTATGTCGAGTTCCTCCGGCTCGAGTTGCACATCGAGCTCTCATGTCAAGTTGGGTAGATACTCCAAAGTTGGCTCCTTTGGCGTGAGGCTCAATCACTCTCATTAGGTCAATACATCAAGTCAGCTACACCGTCCTCTTCGTTTCTCCACGTCGAGTCTACTTCCGGAGTATGGTCCTCCTTGTCCAGAATAGTCCTCATAACTTCTTAATGCACCTGAAAATAACTCCATATGCACATATGTATGCAATGCTAATGCAAAAATTACTAAGTATGCAAAATGGATAAAAAGGACTACGAATGGTAAAAACAAAGGATGCACAATTGCTAAAATGATGATAAATGCATGCTTAAAACAGGTAAAATACAAAGATATCAATTCTCCCAAACTTAGTCTTTGGTTGTCCTCAAGCAAACAAACAAGAATAAGCTGGAGAAGAGGTTCGAAAGTGGGGACTCAGAACCAAAACATGCTAATAGAAAGGATAAAATCAATGTCCAGGTTAGTAGTTCTAAGATGCAATGTGAGCGAGTTCTACTTTAAAAATCTTAGCCATACTATTCACAACACAACCCAACTTCTGTCTCAACCTAGACATGCATTAAAATCAACCAATCCCTTTAACATTCGTTAAGCAGAAACCATAAATCAAGCTATGCACATTCAATGAACTCATTTAGTTAAAGGAAAGGGTTAAGAGATAAAGATGGTCCCTACACATGTGGTTTAAACAATTCGTAACAGCGATCTCTCAAGAAAGGACTGAGCTTTAGAAGAATGCCAAAGGGGAAAATGCCAATAGATGCATACAAGGACAGAATCCCATCTACCCAAAGATACATACGTGAATTCAAACCTTCCTGTTTCTAAACCCAGAAAATGATCCTATCTACCCTTTTCCCTTAGGACAATCTTTCTTTTTCTGCCTTTGACTCTTCTTGGATCAACTCATTACTTTTCTTTTCTTGTTTTTATTCTAAGGAGAGAATTTTTGACACTTGATAACTTCTAGCAGATTTGGGTTTTCTTAACAACTATGACTCTCTTGTTTTATAAGTCACTCTAGGTATTGGCCTTTCTTTTTCTCTTTTAACTTTGCACAGAGTCACTCTTCTTTTCCTTTTTACTCTCCCAAATCCCTTACTAGATCAACATACTCTTTTACTTTCCTCCCCTAAGAACTTTTTAACCTTTCCTTCTCTTTTAAACTCTTTTTCCAATCTTTTCTTTTGAACACAAACAAACCAATGCCCAGAATTAAGCCTCACAGCCCTATCTATTCAAAAATCGTGAACTAGAACTACATGGGACACTATCCTTGTCGGCATAAACCTAACACTTTCTACCAAGCTCAATCCAAAAATAAGGCCTTACACCCAGCAAATATCAATGGCTTGAAAGAAAGGTAGGTTAATGGTAGGGGAAACTGTTCTAATAATGGAAATCAGCTACTTGAATTTGCAAGAGTGGTAAAAAGGTACAAGAAAATCCAAGTATGAATATGGGTATCCATGAGTTCAAATTCAATGCATAGACATGATAATTATGAGTCAAGTTTAGGTTCTAATAGATAGGGAAATGCATCAGATCACATCATGCGTTAATCAAGACAAGAATGTCAAATTATGCGTTCAAAGCATGGTGCTATCTTAACTTCAAACTCACTCGATATGCATCAGATAACTATTTGAGGTTATCTAATGAATCATAATGTTTATAAGGTTATAATCATCCTAGTCCCCTATGAAAATGCATCAGTTCTAAATAAAATGCAACTAAGCTCAATCTTAAAATAAAAATGCAACTACATGAACACTCTCTTTTTTGGATAATTTTTGAAAATTTTTAAAATTTTTATGGTTTTTCTAAAATGTATGAAGACTCAACTATTCACAATTTGAAAATAAGAAACAGTAGAAACTTCATCAAATTCATCTCAAACTGTCTCCCAAACTTGAATTACACATTCTCTTGTGTAATAAAAATTCAAAGGAGAGTTCCAAAAACAACAAGAATTCAAATAAAAATGCAAGTATTTACCGTGAATGATTGGAATTGGTACCTTAAGGTTGGGTGAAGAAGGAGTTAAATGATTCCTCCATGCTTTCCCTCGTGTACCCAGGCTCGGTAGTGCTGGCTCGACATGTTGGTCGAGTCTAGACATCAAGTGTGGTCCTTGGGTGCTTGACTCGACCTGCTGAACGAGTCTAGATGTCGAGCTTGCCCCCTCGGTTTCCAGAAATCCCATTGCTCGTCGTTTTCTCTGCCTTGTCTCAAAATAGGATGCTCTTGGGGGATCCATGGGGATGTTGCGCCTTGGTGCAATGCTAAAAGGGACACTTCTCACCAATATTCTGAGTCCTTGGGTGGCTTTCCCGGAAGATCCACTAAGTTTACCTTGGAGCTTCTTAATTTGGCTTTTCATTTCTTTTACTGAGCATGTCAGCTCTCTCACTGTGCCCTTCAATGCCTTTATGGATTTTTCTTGCCATTTGGACCACTTCTGGAGTCGACCAATGTGCTTGATGGCTTCCTTTAGGCTACTAATTTTTTCCTCAAAGTAGTATCTCTCAAGTTCATCCACATCATCATCAACATCGGAATCATTCTGGCCCTTCTGAATGTTCTTTTGTAAAGGGTTATAGCTCAAAAGGTGGCATGAAGTCAATGTTGTTGTCCATCTTGAACTTTGTGAGTTTAATGCTTGGAAGCATCAGCTTGGCTTCTCCAACTTCTGTGTGAGTGAAGTTTCAGAGATACTTCCCATCTACCCTCTTGCCGTCAATGAACTTTTGTCTTCATAAGGTAGGGGATGTCTAGCCATTTGTGTGTAGTAGGCTCAGATACCATGTCCACTCCACAAGCATGTAAAATCGGAAACACTACTCCTCTAATATTGAGATCTCCTATATTCCCCATCTTGTGCATCTTAGATGCCCACTCCTTGTAATACATCAGCTAGTCTATCAAAATGATGGTGAGCCCCGTGTCTAACCTGTCTCCTTCAATAGCTCTCCCTTCTCTTGTAGCAACGTCCTTGACTGCAATGTCTAGCATTTGCAACTCTCCCTCATTGATGTTCCAAGTGACCTTTCTTGCAAAGAAGGTGCTAGCTATGGACTTGTGCAAATATCGGATCCCAAAACTTCGGATTTGTGAACTTTTGGATCTAGATGATGAGTAGGTGTTCTTCCCATCTACTATTTTCCACACAGCTAGCAGCTCATCCTTGTCGAAAATCTGACTAGTGTCTGTCCCTTGGGGGAACCTAAATAACTTGTCTATCTGCTTGAAGGTGAGTGTGAACATCCAGAGAGGCAAGAAAGTGAAACGTTTCATCCTTGTAAGCTTCAAAGTGGTAGCTCATGAAGGTTCCAAGGTTGCAAAACTCAAACACGTACTCAACTTCTCTTAAAATACCAAGCTCCTTCATGGTCTCACAAGAACGGTACCTTGTACCTGAGAAGGTCATGTCAAGGAAGATGATAACATCGTACTTTCGCCCAGTTTTTATATGTTTTATTAGATTTTTAATGAAGAAACAAGTGATTATGGACACTTCAAGGCTATTTTCCACCATTTTCACTTCCTGGAGACTTTTAGAAGTTTTGGAGCAAAAAGGACACAAAGTCGAGCAAAACCCGTTTTAAGGCAATTTCAGAACATCAGAAGTTTGGCATTCGTTGAAGACCTTCCCGTGCAGAAATTCCAGAGATCTTGGTGTCTATGGAAAGCTAGAAGGGTCAAGATTCACATAGTACAAGAATCAAAGCCTTTGAAAGATACAATCCAAAGTGTGAAGTTTTGTCAACCCTGGTCACAAGGAGTGTGACCGAGATCAAGCCTCTTGGTGACCTCGGCCATAGGTCTCGTGACCTAGGCCAGCCTTCATCACCACCTCGGTCACAATGCCCGTGACCTAGGTCAGAAGCCTTCGTCCATGCTTGCCCAAAACACCGAGTTTGGCCCTAAAAACCCTAAAACTGAATTTTTACACCCCAAGCCCTATAATAACTTAACCTTATGTTTTAGGGTTTCGTGTGCTTCTACTGTTACCCACTGTGCCTCTCCAATCTCGCCACCAGCAACCCTAGGACGTCTCTACAGAGCCTCCTTCATCGCCTCCAACACTAGAAGTCGCCCCTTGAAGTTTCATCCTTGTTCTTCATTGTTTCTCATCTCTATCTTACTCTTATTTGGTTTTGGGGAGACAAGTTATCTTCTGTGACATGTAAAAAAGTTTCCTTTGAACCCCCTTTGGTTATTTGATTCATTTATGATGTTATTCTTTATGATATCTATTGCGTTTATTTGCATCATGAATGAGTAGTTTTCTTTGTTGGGTTTTATGGGGTGATTCAAGGGAAATTCATTGTTTAATTCATCTAGGTTGTTAGATCTGATTTTCATCTATTGTTAGAGTTCACTTGGGGAATTTTCTACTTAATGCATTTTGCTTGGATTGACCACCAAGCACTGATCTAAGAGGATAGGAGCGTTACCCTCGCAAACCTACTCCTCGGACCTAGTGCTACTGAAGCCTCGCGTCATAACCTGCGTGAGTCGTTACCTTCTTAAGTTGATTAACGGAGTGCTGAGACTTTAGACATTCATTCTATGAACTATAGCTTGTTTGTTTAACCGTGTTCGTACGTGAGAACCTAGAATGAAAACTATTGCATATGATCTTTCATTGATTTGTTGAGAACCATGGAAACGCTAAGATGATTTACTAAATGCCCAATGCCTTAATCCAATTAGCTTACAACCGATTTTATTTACTTGCTTTATTATTTTATTGCTTAAACATTAGAAAACCCAAAAACAAACCCTTTTCATATTTTGTCTTAGTTAGATATCTCTCTCTGAATTCAATCCGCATAGCTAATACTCTCTGTGGGATCGATAACCTTAATTACTATAACCGATTCACTGTGCACTTGCAGTTATCGTGTGGTCTTTTTAGGTAAAAGATTGAAGTGAAAATCCACAGACATTAAGCTTTTTGGCGGTGTTGCCGAGGAGTATACTAGCTGCCTTTGAATTCCATAAGAACACTCGTCTAAGGTACTTCAAATTTTTCATTTTAATTTTTCAATTTTTTTTTTTTTACTTCTTCGTTTCTCGATAACCTTTGTTTTCCCTTTTATTTTTTGTTTTTGGATTTTCAGTCCATGACAAGGAGCCAAAACTCTAAAGCCATGACTCCAATCTAAGACATTGACCGACTAGAACGTGAACTTAGAAAACTTCGGAGACAACACCTTATGGCCGAGATAACAAACCAAGAACAAGGTGCCCTTGACATCGATCAACAAAACCAAGCAGCTGCCCTTCATGCTCATGGACAGCTGATGCACGATGAGGATGACAATCCCATCTACGAACCTGCTGAAGAACAAGCCGACTCTCTGGAGGTCCGCATTCAAGCTCGTGAAGCTAATCCTCTACGAGTGGGAGACAACCTCAATGATCCTCCTCACCAGCCTCCTAATGTTTCTAACGCACAACATCATCCTAATGTTGGTGTTAGAGAGGCTGCTTATGTGCACCCTCTGAGACTTGCCAATCCTAGTTGTACGATAGCCGACTTTGACATTCCAAATCAATATCCTTAAGATCGCGCTGCCATACGAGTTCCTAATCCACCAAGACATGACTACGAGATAAAACCTCAAATCATTGCTTGGGTGAAGCAAAACCAGTTCTATGGTCTCTCCACTGAACATCCTATGGATCACATCGATCTCTTTGAAGAAATCTGCAGTACAACAAGAACAAATGGTGTACCCGAAGACTATTTGAAGTGTCAGCTTTTTCTTTTCTCTCTAGCTGAAAAGGCTTATAGATGGTTAAAGTCTCTACCCGTTGGATCGATCACTACTTGGGAAGGATGCAAGTCAACCTTTCTTAACTACTTCTACACGAAGTCGAGATCTAACTCTCTTAGGAACAAGCTTCAAAGCGTTCAACAGGGACCGGTCGAATCTTTCCATGAAGCATGGGAACTCTTTAAGGACTATGAACGTGATTGTCCACACCATGGCTTTAGTCAAGGTAATCTTCTAAGTACTTTCTATAGAGGTTTACACCCTAAGTTTCATCTCTCACTCGACACGACCAGCAATGGGGACTTCACTACTAAGACTGTTCTAGAAACACAGCTCTCATCGACAACCTTACTGCAAGTAATAGCAATACTTGCACTGATTTTGATAGAACAATCCGTTCTAGTGATTCTGATGCTAAGCAGATCACCGAGCTTAAGAACACGATGAGCCAACATCTAAGGAACCAACAACGCGCAGTCAATGCTTGCGAGACGATTGACAATGGAAACAATGATGCTTTACAAGAGTTTGATGATTCATTCGATCAAGAAGAAGATGTTAACTATGTTGGTACTCAAGGTTTCTACCAGAACCGTGGATACAACAACAATATCTTCCGGAACACTTCTAACCTTTCCTATAGGAACCCGAATGTGGAGAACCCTCAAGATCAAAATTATCCACATCAATTAAAGCCGTTTCAAAACTGTTTTCAGAATAACAACTTTGCTGGCAAAGACTACTTCCAACCACGTCCTCCTTTCAACAACAAGATACCCTTCCCGAATGTCCAAACCGGACCAGCTCAGGTGCCTCAACCTCAAGGTAATAACATTGAGAAAATGATGCAGGAACTGCTTATTTCTCATCAACAAGTAGCAAGGGATATCAACATAAATATGGATAATATCTATCGTCAATTGAATGGAAATTTCGAAAGTCTTTCCACATTTTTCAAGAAGCAGGAAACTCAAGTTGCTCAAACTGCGAATGCTGTCGCTAGACCAGCCGGTGTACTTCTGGGAAAACCCGAGGAGAATCTTGAAGCTTATTGCAATGCCATTTCAACTGTACCAGCCCTCACTAGCCGAGCCATTGGTACCACTCTTTGATTCTCACGAAGACATGTCCATATAACACGAACCATGGCTGAAGGCGACCCAAAACGCTACCCTCTAAGGAGACTACCGAAAGTAGAAGACCATGGACATTTTGTCTGCTCTTGCTCCATAATAGGCATCAAATTCTCTAACTCTCTTTGTGATTCTGGTGCTAATGTTAATGTGATGTCAAGAAATGTTGCTGAAACACTTGCACATTGAGATGTGTGTCCGTCCAACTTAAGTCTTGTTTTTGGAGATTCATCACAGAAAATCCCTGACGGATTAGTTCACAACTTGCAACTACTCATAGAAGACTGCATTGTCCCTACATATTTTCACATCCTAGAGATGGATGAAACGACCGAGAGACCTTTGATTTTGGGAAGACCGTTCCTTGCAATAGTTGGTGCCATCATAGACCACAATAACAAGAGGACGACATTTGCCAACATCAACAAGAAGGTTTACTATCCAGCACTTTCCGTGACCAAACCTCAAACCCCACCATTTGATGAAGAATCAATGGATCCCGATATCGACAAAACCGAGACAGGAAGAAAAAGTGTTACTAATAGAACTCGGAAGCTACCATCCAAGCCACCCAAGCAGCCTCAAATTTTGAAGATAAAGATCATAGTTCCTCCTGAACTTAGCAAGGAAAGCAAGGAACAAATCCAAGAAATGATAAGGTACACCAAGGAAGTTTTCCTTCAAGCAAAAGTTTTAAGACAGCCGCTAAAGGACAACTTGTGATAGAAGCTGGAGCTGACTATCAAGATATCAAAGGAACTGAAAGGAACAACAATTCCCGAGGCTTCTTCTTCTCAAGCCTAACCCGGCTACCATGGTTGAGCCAATGACGTTAAAAAAGTGCGCCTAGTGGGAGGCAACCCACTTGTAAGTTTTCATTTTTTTTTTAATTTTAATTTCCTTTTGCTTTTTTGATGTTTTCATGTTTTGTTACAGGTTTTTCGTAAAATATAAAAAGAAAAAGAAAAGAAGAAAATAGAAATTAAGAAAAAGAGAAAGAAGCAAGAAGAAGCCGACCTAGGGCACAAGACCTGTGACCGAGGTGGCATGAAGAGCCGACCTAGGGTAGAAGGTCCATGACCAAGGTCATGTGAATAGCCGAACTAGGTCACGTGACTTGTAACCGAGGTCCACACCAATGTAGAGCTACAGCCATTTCAACCATCCTTTGATCTCATGGAGCATTCCCAAGTCATCTACGCACATCCCCATGGCCATACACACTTTCACAACCTCACCAAACCACAACCGGATCATGGATAGAGCCACAGCCGACCATACTAAGCCGCGGTCATGTCTTCCACATCTAGTTGACACAAATCAAATGATCTATGATCAATTATTCAATGATAAATTGGGTATATTGGGACTAATAGTCTAGAAAATTTTGATACAAGTGATCTGGATTGAAAGATTGGCAACTTTCATTCCACGGACTACCCGCAGCCGTTCCGCGACTGTGAAATCCACAAAGGAGTGCCAAAACACCAAATCGACTCGATCAAATAGGCTATGATCGAATATTTACCAATAAGTTAGTAATATTTGGAGTGCTCAGCAAAGAAAGTTTTGGAAAAGGAAGCCTGGATCGCAACATTGGCAACTTTCGTTCCATGGGACGTACCACTACCATTCCACAACCATACCGCGACCGCAGAATACAAGAAAGTGTGCCACAAATCAAATTGGTTCGATCAAATGATCTAAGATTGAATGTCTGATGATATAAGGATATTTCAGGAGTACTGATCGAGAAATGCTTTGATAAAAGAATTTAGATGCTCTAGATTGGCAGCCTCTACCAAATAGGTCGTACCATCCGACAAAAGTCACAGATGTCAGAATCATCCAAGATTCAATATTCGTTGGCAATGTCGTTGCTCTGAAGAAAAAGCCCAAAGAAAACTATTCCATGATTGGAGTAGTTTAAGGATTGTCAACATCAAGGTACGTAACACAAACCACTATACCATCGGAAGTTTTTCTTTACAGAAGTGATTTAGGAATCCATATTCTCAAGTAATATGAGTATTTTGGAGACCATGATCGAAAAAAATAGCCATGGACAGGCTAGATTTGAAGTTTCCCAACAGGACCCTCCACATAATCATGTTCATACCAAGACATTGAAGAACTTCACGGAACCATTCTAGTTTCAAAATGCACCAAGTAAGTGTCTTTCCTAGACCTTATTATCACTATAAACTATGCAATCATTGGACTAGGTTGATAAAACAAACAAAGAAGAGATAACAAGGCCACCCGAAGAAAGAACAAAGAAGAAACAGCCAACATCAGTTACAAGGCCCGTGACCGAGGTCGTGAAGGAGGCCAGCCTCGGTCACACAAGTCATGAGTTCTGTGACCGAGGTTGTCACACATACTTTCAATCGTCAAGTTCTTCGATTTCGAGCCGTCTAAAACCTTTCTGTCCTTTGACAGAAACCGTAAACGATGCAAAAGAGCATTGCCATCGACCGTACTTCACAACCGTGCCCGACCAGAGTTTTTCCGAAAAGAAATCCCTATAAGTTTTCTGAAAAACCAAAACCACGTGGTCCCCACAAGTAAGTTTTCTTTTTTCCTCCCTTTTAAAAGCCCACCCTTTTTAGGTTAAAATAAGTTTTTAAATTGAAAAGTGGATTCATAAGATTCAAAGAAACTCTTATCATCTCTCCAACTCTATTTGGGAGATAGAACACTTTGAATCCATATTTTTCAAATTTGGGGCTTTATTAAATTGATCGATGCTTTCAAACCACAATCACTAAGAGAATTCAAATCTCTTATCACATTCATCACATACCCAAGGTATGTCTCTAATTTCTAATTTTCTCTTTGAGCTTCTAAAGAGGTATTTCTAAATTCTCATGATTCAATAACTTTTGCTACTCTGAATTGATAGAGAACTTATAGACATGCTTCTAGGTTATCTACCCATCGATTTTGGTGTTATATTGTTGATAGAATTTGAGTTTTGATATGCTAAAATTTTGTGACCTAATTGGAAACAAAATTGATGATGCAAATCGTTATAAATTGATTCCTTAGACTCTATTCATCATAGCTATGAGAAATTAGATTGATTTTTCAGATAAACAAGCATTGAATTTTAATTTGATAGCAAATTTTTGTGAATGTCTCATTAAATCCGAAAATTGAAACATAGGTCTTGATTTCTTGATTTGAAACTTTGAACATGCCTTAACTTGTCCACTTCAATCCTATGTGCCTACTTCTTATGGAATTGATTGATATTTGTTTCTCATTGTGCCACATTGCTAACTTGTACAAACTTATTGTCTACTTCTATGTACTAAACCGATGGACTGTAGAACAACAAGAAGAACCAAGATGATACATGATAGAGCAATGAGTGAGAAAAAGTCAAGGAAGTGATCATTGAAAAGGAAAAGTCAACAGCATCACAAGGAGCAAGCTATGGTTCCGATGAAGACAGGGATGACACCGTTCTTTCATCAATACTTCCCCAACGATTCCAATCTGCCCTTACTCGCCGTTCACGCCTACAGGCTAAGAAGACGGAGCTTCCCATGATGCTTGTAGGACAGAAGATGAAGGACAATGTTGATTACCGCACACCACTCAATGGTTTAAGCACATACCCACTTTGAGAGTTGATTCCACATCATTGCAACCATTGCAGGCTTTTGGACTCGCAAGTGATGTTGAATGGATGCTGAACGCACTAAGACTCCGCATGTTCATGGAGACCACTCGCGAAGAAATCTATGAAGAAGAGACTCAGCAATTCCTTGCCACCGTGACATTAGCTTTTCCGTGCACACAAGCACCACTAACGCGAGATAGAATGGTCCTTTTCACAACCAATGGTAAGCACTATAACATCTCCATTCCCCAACTTGGACAAGCCCTTGGATTTGAGTATCAAGATGCAATAGACTTTGGACTTGAAGATTCCAATCCGTTATGGCAATGCTTTGGCCGTGATACTTTCGTTGGTGGGAAGACCAAGGCATCTACACTCTCCCACCCAGCCATTAGATGCATTCACAAGCTCCTCGCCAACACCATCTTCTCATGCTCAGCTCAAAATAATATCATTGTCTTGACAATTCCATTTGTTGATTTCTCAAGAAAAATCAACTATGCCGCACTTATAGCCAAGCAGTTGATCAAGATCAAGCATGATGTTTTCAAGACATGCAAGAACCAAGCAACCATTAGCTTTGGAGGAGTCATCACTACGATCCTCGAGACCGCTGCAGTTGACCTCACTCACAGCCCTTACACCTCCAAGAACAACCACATGGATTTAGAGAAACTTGGTAAGATGGGGATACTTGAAAAAGCAAGCATCAACCCCGACCAATTTGGATACAAGTACCACATTCCTCCTAGTATGATCTGCACCACACTACTCCCTTGCTATACCATGCCACACCTTAGTGATGGATTCAGGAGCTGGAGTCCTTTACCGCATGATTTCTACTCATCCCGAATTGAGGATCGACCTCCACTCACACTTGGCGTCTTCATCAAGAAGAAGGCGATGGTTTCCTTTGCCTCTCAGCCTGTCACATAAGCTTCCACGGGACATGACACAGCTACTTCCTCCCTTGAAGCAGAGAGAGCACAACATATGGAGCTGGAGCAGGAGTTAGCCGAGCAGCGCACTCTCATTGCGCAGCTACAGAGGAGAGCTTAGATCCAGGACACCTTAATTAGTCCACAACCGAGCACTAGAACCTCCTGAGAAGTTGAGGTTCAATCGTTCTATCTTTACTTTTATGCTTTTATTTTATTTTATTGTTTCCCATCTTTTCTAGATTTATTCACACTGAGGACAATGTGATTTAAAGTCTGGGGGGATGTTTATCCGTTACTCGTGCACTTTTATTTCTTTTGAGTCATTTTAATGTTTTTTTATTGAGTCTTTTGTTTTATTGAGTCAAAACTTTGTAGGAAATGATGACCCTATGATATGATGATTTCGACCTTATATGTGTTCTGATTTATTTCCTAAGGACAAGTTTTGCAGAACTCGCTAAAGAACGGACAACACCTAGAATTTCACTGCAGGACCTCTCCCCTGAAGTTTCATCTTACAGAGAATTGGTTGGATCTAATGTTAACTCCATTTTATTTGAACCTTAATACTGACTTTAATTCTTTCTCATTAGAGGCATTAGATAAGGGAAACAAGCAGCACATTTAGGACTTCTTATCCTTTTTATCACTCTCTGCTCATCCTGAATAGTCACTCATTTTCATGACCAACCATAACCTTTCTTTTCAGACCTCATATAATTCTCTTTTTCTTTCTCGTTTGGCAGATATGTCGTAGAAACCCGCAAGAGAAATTTTCGATATAGTTTTCCAGCCAGTGAAGACTGGGCTTGGGAGAACTAAAAAGATAATGTTACGATTTGGTCTAGAGATTATTCTACCTTGGGATTTGACAATAAAAGGTACCTATTTTGTGCATATGAGAATTGTGTCAATACGTACCGTTTCCTCTTTTGAAAAGAAAAAAAGAAAAAAAAACAGAAAAGCTGAAATGATTTTCTTTTGACTTTGAATGAGATGATCACACGAAGGTTGGAAGCGAAGTTAGAAAAATTTTCCATGATACCATTATTCACCTACACCTTTAGTAAAAAAAAAAAAGAAAAAGAAAGGAAAGGAAACGATTACGAAATTAAACAATCTCATAGCGCAGTCATTCCCAAGAAAGATGGAACGCGTTAAAGATGATATGGTGTCATTTTCAGAAACCCCCACAGAAAAATCTAAGTCTGGAGGAACTAAAGGAAGAAAATAAAGAAAAGGAGTGAGGTGTTAGATGAAGAACTGGTTGGAAATTGTGAACATCAATGGGTTCATACTCTCTTGCGGTTTTGCGACATACAATGCACCTTCGAACCATTGGTAAGCCCTAAACACTATAACTCCACCACTTAAACACCAAAAAGCTCTTTCATACCAAGCGCCATCCACCCTGAATGATACCTTCTGATGACAAAGCTCACGCAACTCTTAATGAATGTAGGTAGTTAATTGAAGTGAGTTCTAAGTTCTTTTGTAGGTTTGAGATGGACGAACAAGAGTTGAGAATGTTGTGAGTCTATAGTGAGAATGTTATGATGTGAATCTTTGTACTAATGAGTTCGCGGGTGGAGCATGGTCTCTGATCATAGATGAGTTTTCGCGATTTTCACACCTCTCCACCGGTTTAGTTTTCTTGTTTACTTGAGGACAAGCAAAGTCAAAGTCTGGGGGAGTTGATAACATCGTATTTTCGCCCACTTTTTATATGTTTTTATTAGGTTTTTAATGAAGAAATAAGTGATTATGGACACTTCAAGGCCATTTTCCACCTTTTTCATTTCCTGGAGACTTTTAGAAATTTTGGAGCAAAAAGACACAAAGTCGAGCAAAACCGTTTTAAGCCAATTTCAGAGCATCAGATGTTTGGCATTCGTTTTAAGACTTTCCCTTGCAGAAAATCCAGATATCTTGGTGTCTATGGAAAGCTAGAAAACTAGAGATTCACCTGGTACAAGAATCAAAGCAATCCATTCAACCGTTTGAAAGATACAACCCAAAGTGTAAAGTCCTATCAACCCTTGTCACAAGGAGTGTGACCGAGATCAAGCCTCTTGGTGACCTCGGCCATAGGTCCCGTGACCTAGGCCAGCCTTCATCACCACCTCGGTCACAATGCCCATGACCTAAGTCAGAATACTTTGTCCATGCTTGCCCAAAACGTCAAGTTTTGTCCTAAATCCCTAAAACCAACTTCTTACACCCCAAGCCCAATAAATACTTAACCTTATGCTTTAGGGTTTCATGTGCTTCTACTGTTACCCTCTGTGCCTCTCCAACCTCTCCACCAGCAACCCTAGGATGACTCTACAGAGCCTCCTTCGTCGCCTCCAACCCTAGAAGTCGCCCCTTGAAGTTTCATCCTTGTTCTTCATTGTTTCTCATCTCTATATTACTTTATTTGCTTTTGGGGAGACAGGTTATCTTCTGTGACATCTAGAGAAGTTTCCTTTGAATCCCCTTTGATTATTTGATTCATTTATGATGCTATTCTTTATGATATCTATTGCGTTTCTTTGCATCATGAGCGAGTAGTTCTCTTTGTTGGGTTTTATGGGGTGATTCAAGGGGAATTCATGGTTCAATTCATCTAGGTTGTTAGATCTGATTTTTTATATTGTTAGAGTTCTCTTGCGCCATCTTTTACTTAATTCATGTTGCTTGGATTGACCACCAAGCACTGATCTAAGAGGATAGGAGTATTACCCGCGTAAAAGACCTAGTGCTACTGAACCCTCTTGTCATAAGCTGCGTGAGTTGAGTTATGGAGTTTTGTGAACTTATCGAACTTGTTTAGCTTGCTGGTTAATGTATGTCGTTGCCTTCGTAAGTTGAGTAACGGGGTGCTGACACGTTAGACATTCATTCTATGAACTATAGCTTGTTTGTTTATCCGTGTTCGTAGTTGAGAACTTAGAATGAAAACTATTGCATATGATCTTTTACTTGATTTGTTGAGAATCATGGAAACCCTAAGATGATTCCCTAAATGCCCAACGCCTTAATCCAATTAGCTTGCAATCGATTTTATTTACTTGCTTTATTATTTCATTGCTTAAATATTAGAAAACCCAAAAACAAACCCTTTTCATATTTTGTCTTAGTAGATTTCTTTCTCTGAATTCAATCCGCGTAGCTATTACTCTCTGTGGGATTGATAACCTTAAATACTATAACCGATTCACTGTGCACTTTCAATTATCGTGTGGTCTTTCTAGGTAAAAGATTGAAGTGAAAATCCACTCACATCAAAAGATATCAAGGAGTTTTTCCTCTGTAAGCTTCTTTCTTGACTTCTTCATAGGTTTCTTGGCCACCTTAGCTCCATCATCTTCACTTTCACTGCCAACATCCTCATCAATAAGCTCCATTGGTTTCTTCCCCCTAGCAATATTGCTCTTATTCTTGAAGAACTGCTTAGCATCTTCCTCATCATCCTGATCCATTGGTCCCTTTCCATGAGGTCTACATACCATTGGCGATATTAGTGCATGATCCTTCATCAATAATAAGGTTACATACCTTTGAGTTGACGGTGCATCGGGGATGGAATATATTCTCTCTTTGTACAGTCTCGGGGTCAAAGAAAGAACTGAGAGTTCTCCTTATTACTAACAGGTGCCCCACATCCGCATAATCAACTATATCTCCCACAAAATCCTCTGGTTCTTCTGCGACTTCATCTTGAGATTCATACTCTCTGTTGTCTCTAAGCACCATAATCAGCTGGTTCGGACACTCCCTTGCATAATGGCCTTTTTCCTGACATTTAAAACAAGTAATGTCACGAGTTCTAGTACTTTAAGTTTGGAACTTACCTGGTTCGGTTCCGAAGTTTCCGGTACAGTTTTCTTGAACTTAGACTCAACTTCTAGAGACTTGCCCATATCTAGGTTTCTTTGGCGTTGAGGGGTGCAAGTAGGTTTACTCCTAGTGGCTTGCACAGTCTTCCTCTTGATATGTTGCTCCGCTGGGTTGCCAAATGCCACAAATTCTCTAAATCTCGATATACTTGCCTCTCGACTTTCCGTGCTATTCTATCATGTAAACCATCTATGAACTGCCCCATGAGAGTCTCCTCTGAAACCTCAGCCTCTTATCTGTTCCTAAGCATCTCAAACTCCTCAAAATATTCCTCTACAGACTTGCTCCCTTGAGTTAACTTCCTAAACTTCTTCTGCAAATCCCTGCGACGGAACATATCTCTTCCTCATCTGATATCTCATGTCCTCCAAAGTAGCAATATGTGAATGTCTATGCCTCCTCCTTTCTGATACCTCTCTATCCCACCATGCCAATGCATTTTTAGTGAATTGAGCAGCAGCAAGTGAAACCTTCCTTGCTTCGGAGTAGTTGTAATACTCAAAAATGTTCTCCATGATCTCCTTTTCTCCAAATCCAAATATACTTCAGGATTAACCCCCGTGTCTTGTCCTATCATCATCCAAGTCTCGGTTCCTAGCTCTCTCTGGTCTCCTAGCTCTAAGGTTAGGATTATGAGTTGGTGGATCCTCCTCTAAAATAGGCATGTCTTCACCTGTATCTTCCTCTTCTTCTTGACAGGGCTGATTGGCATTGTCTCATTGAAGCCTCCTCGCTGGTGGTGGTCGTGTCTCCAGCCGTATGAGACGATTGCTGACCGACCGTATGGCTTCTAGCAACTGATTCATAGTAGCTGGCGGAGCCTCTTTTCCCATGTTGTACTATACTCTAAGATACACAACAGCAGAAAAAAAATCAAGTGCAAAGGATCTTTGGAACAGATAATGCAAAACACCAAAAGAAAGAAAACGAAAAAATTATTGGTACTATTTTTTTTTTTTTAAATAAATGTGATTCTGATGCAACAACAAGTACTGAACAGCAATGAAACAAGGTTAAAACAGCAACTCACAGAATGAACAAGCAACTTTGAACAATGTAACAACTGTTTTGTAGGTCAATTCTTCAACTCTAACAACTAATTACGATGAGAAGGTTGTAACTGAACTAGGATGCAGCAATACCGTAGATAATTATCAACCTATATGAGCTAAACAAGCCTAGTGTTATGACAGAACCTCAAAGCAACAACAGAGAAGTTGACGTGAAAACAAATGCCAATGATTTAACCAATATCACGACAATCCTCTCTCTCTTTTTTTCTAAACAAATGGATGAATGAGAAATTGATGCAGACTTAATACACTACTTATGAAAGAAGCCACACGAAATTTAACAAGTAAAGGATGCACATAAAACAAACTGCACTGCAAAAGACACACTAGACGCTCAGCAAATTAAACTCAATGAACAACGGAGACAAGACAGATACTGAAGTAATCAACATGAGAAAGAAAACACAAAGCAAGATGCAACAAGAAAAATCAGAAGCAAATAATGAAGACAACTACTCAACAAACCCTAACTATATATATATATATATATATATATATATATATATATATATATATATATTGTTTTAATAGGACTCACGACGCAATGATGCAATAACCTCGACTCAGCTTAAACAACAATGATTCAACCAAACAAAGACAGAGCAGACTCGAAATAAAAGCAAAAGCAAAGAACAAAAATATTTTTAGGGGTTTTATGACTCGATTGAAAAAAAATAAAACAGTAGACCAAATTTTCAAAACACTCGACTTAACTACATAATAGAGCAACAATGAAACACGACAGACTTAAATGAACATGAAACAAGGAAGAAACTCACGACATATACTAAACGAAACAGGTGCAGACAATCAATTATCGCGAAGAAAGATTCAACGGTGGCTAGTGAAACCCTAATCTTTTTTTTGTTTTATATCTTTTCGATGAAACAACTATGGATCTACAAATGCAAGCAATAAAACACGAATTTTTTTTTTTGATTTTCTGTTTAAAAACTGAACGAACAAAGCAATAACAACAAGAAAACTGAAGCAAAGAAGCAAGCAATCGATTTAACAATGAATCACAACAACTGCGGCGCAATTAGGGTTTCGTTACAACCTGATTTGGGAGCGTTTTAGCTCTGATACCAGATGGTGTAGGCACGAAATTCCAGAGAGCGAGCAAGGGATAGGGGCAGGACAAAGAGAAGGTGGTAACACTCAATCTGTAGGTCAAGTAATGATCGATGTGGATGCGATGCAGCCTTCCGGATGTTGGTAACACTCTGTCTGAAGAAGCGACGAAATGGAGTTGTGAATAACAGTGAGAGGTGGAGCAAGAGACGCCACAAGACTGATGGAGAGGTCTTGATAAATCTGAGCTTTCGATCTGCTAGCGAATCACAAGGGAGAGAAGGTAAGCAGCTAGGGTTTTTCTATGAAGAAAACTTGGTTATTTTATTGATAATTGGTAAATGATACATCTTGAGGAAGGAGCTTTATAAACAGCTCGACAGCAGTGGCTTCTTGACTGAAAAGAATTACATAAGGAAAGAAATAAAACAGTGAGCACTCTAAACTTCTAAGTTACAAATGTTGGGACTTCTAGACGCAAATAAAATAAAATAAAAAGGAAAGAAAAACCTTGCAAAATAACACCAAACACTCGTAAGTCTAAAATAATTCAAATACTCACCTTGTTTAGCTTATAGCTCCTTCACATACTTTGGTGATGATGAAATGCTCGGCTCTTGGTTTCCTTGTAAGACCGGTAAAAATGATAGTCTGGATGACTTGAGTGGTATTGAAGACGCTGGTGTTGATCCTTTGTTCATGGACTCATCTTCTTGGGTTTCTTGGATGCTTGTGGGATCCATGGGAGTCTCTCGAGTGATTTCTTGGGTGAGGAGAGTTCTTTTTAGCCGCTCATGCTCCATCAATGAAAGTAAACCCTCCACTGACTTGTTGAAGTCCTTTCTCACGCTCTTAGCTCCTCCTCGTGTTCTTTGACTTATTCTTAGCTCGGGATTTGTGATGTCTTCATTAGTCCAGATCTCGCGAGTTGCTCCAATGTCATCTGAGACAAATAAGCCGAGCTTCTCGCGCAATCGATGACTAAGGACGAAGGTAATTACACCTTATCAAGCCGAGCCCAGTTCTCGCACCGCACTATAAGCTTTTTTGATACAAATAAGCTGAGCCATGACTCGCCATGTCGAAATAATTGCAGAAAGGGCAAAAGCCAAGGCTGTAGTCCCGCACCTTATTTACTTAAGAAAGATTTTGAGTAAACAAACATATAATTGATAAAACTAAATACTGAAGAAAGATTTAAGTAGAAACTCCTCCGGGCAATATCCATATAGAAACCAAAATAAATATTTACAAATTCGAATCTTTCCCGCCACAAATGACTAGTCGTCACTTGGGAAAATCATCGACCAGAGCCTCAGCAGTAGGGGACGTCAAGAATGCACGATCATCCATAACCTTCACCACGGGGGAACTCACCTTGCAACCCTTCGAATCTTGGGGGTTAGAATCATCGCCCTTGCTACGAGTCCTAGAGGCTTAACCGGTTGAAACACTGGCACTTTCTTTTTAGACATTGGGGTTCTGAACCTTAGGCAAAGTAGGTACTTGCTGATGAACTCTCGGCATCTTCTTATCACGATCAATGGAAACAACGCTATGAGGCATCGCGACGGGGAGTCTAGGGTTTCGGCAAATGTAATGTGATGAGGCTGAGCGACCAATTTAGGAATAACACTCGTACCAGGTTCTACGACCCCCCTCACGTTAAGTTCTCCGTAACACTTCTGAAGCCTTGCTGCAAAAACCATCGTTACCTTCCAAGGAACTGGGATCCTGTGCTTATCACTCAAGTAAAAGACAGCCTTGAGAACATCCCTCGATAACCCGAAACGAAGCCGCATGTCACTCACCTCTTTGTTGGACACGAAGAAACGATCCAATGAGGAGAGCTGAGAAACACAAACACCAAAGTCATCACACAATCAAGAAATGAACGCAACAAAAGAATGCAAATGGAAGCAAGATATACCTTGACCATTGAAGCGGCGAAGTCTCCGTAGAGCTCGTACTTACTCAGGGAGCCCGGGCAAGGCAAATCGCTTATATTTCCCCAGACACAGGCGCAGAGTTTGGCACATTGATGATGATCGGTCATAATGGAGTCATCGCCCGTATAGCCAAAACTAAAGCCAAGTTTGCCTGAACCCGAGGCTTGATCTTGTGCCAGTTCCGAAGAAACTTTTGTGTTTTTAAAGATCTCTTTATAGCTAGAGCATCGGCCTCCGTGGTCTACTTCCTGGTCGCTTTAATGGTTACAAGATCCACGACCTTCACACTGATGTGTGTATATTTTACCTCATTTAGACATGCATTTCTCATCACTTAGCCATAGCTTCATCACTTGTTTCACTCCGTTTACTATCTTTTTCACTCATGTAGCATTCATGTTAGATTTCGCATTAAATTGGCATACATACTGCATTTTGGAGTTGTTATCATGATAAATGGATGCTTTGGAGGATAATCTGGAGTTTGAGGAAGAATGGTATGGAGAACTTGATGTGGACCACTCAGTGGAAGATAAACCTTAAGTCTAAGTCTAGAAAGAGAGATTCAAAATGTGCAATGGAAGATAAACCTTAAGTCTAAGTCTTCATAGGAAAGAAATTACAACTTGAAAAAGGCTTTTAAACGTGACAGACAGGAGAAAGATCAATAATCAAAATAATCTGTAAGGAAGTAACCTGAAGATGAAGAGCTATCTTCTTCATGTTATCAACGTACTCAGTAAGTGGCACGTGAGGTCCTAGACCAGAAGCGTGAGGCGCCATTGAATCATTTCCTCCAAAATATACAACTACCAGAGAAGGTTATACCACAGCATCATGCATCCATTACAAGTTAACTGATTCTTTTTTTTCTTTCTTTTTTAAAAAAAATTGAGCCTCATTCTACCAAATTATAACTAATGTCTATATATAAATTTAAGCAATCTTAAAATTTCATAAAGAGATTATAAGAAACATAGCTTGGCATAGCACTCGGTTTGTGGTCGAGTTGTGGACCAAGATGTCAACCTCGAAGAAGTGCTCAACTCGACCTCCACCATTGGATCAGGAAACCGAATTCTACCACCGAGCTAATCAAGATTAGCTTATTTTATCTTTTTTTGTTTTAGGGTTTCTTTTTGTAAAGGGTATAAACACTCTTTCTTTCATTAAACCTAATTAGCTTTTATCTTATCTTCTTCCTTTTATCTCTGCAGCCACCTCTAAAACTTATGAGATTTTATAACTAAGATATACTTTGATCCTTTAATCTTTTGCACTTATTTTCTTCACAATCCTTTTAATCTCATTCTCCTAATCATGATTATGCACTTTATTTCATTTTCTGGGTTTGAGCATTTTAGGATGATTTCTGAGTAGTGAACTAGGGTTCTTAAGGATGGGTTAGATTTGTGTAGGATTCTTGGTCTCCTTAGATGTTTAAGCTTTTAATTTCGTAGATATCTTCTAGATTAGTGATATATCATGGTTTTTACCTGTTTTTAGCCATGATATACGTAGTCTTTATCGAGTCTTTTCAGTGTTTTTCGAGTCTTTTAGAGTCTTTGTAGGTTCTTGCACGAGTTAGATCCTTTTGGAGCTTTTGGAAGCTTTTGGAGTCAAATGGATCAAAGCAGATTTGAGGTGGAGTGATCGCAGAAGAATTACCATGTTTTTACCTCCGTGTCAACCGACTCACCCATGTGTCGATCAACAGAAGTGCCAGATACACAGAAGGGTGGTCGTGTCGACCGACACGTAAAACGATTTATAGAAGATTTCCTTTTCTCCCAAAAATCTCCAGAAACTTTCAAAACCACTTGGCTCATGTTTTGCTTTATATTTAGGGTTTTGGCCGCTTGTTTAGGCCACGTTTTTCACTACTCTTTGATTCTATTTATAGACTTTGAGAGATTTATTTTAAGAGATCTATTATGTTCTATTCATGATGTTTGCTTCATTCACCATGCCTGAGTAGTTTGCTTGTTAGGTTTAGGGATTTTCAAAGGTTTATGTTGAATTGTTAGATTGTCTGATTTGTTAGCATTGAATCAATAGAGTTCTTCATCTGGATAGTGTTTATTGCTTATTCTAGCTTTGCAACCTAGAATTGATCTTAGGTTGATTAGTTGACACGAAAGTGTAATTGATTACCTGAACTATCTTAGATGAACAAAATAACTATTCGCAAACAAATTTTGTTTAGACATTTCACTACAAGAAAACACCCAGAAATAGATGGCGATTTCCATCAAAAATCTGTCAAAGTTTCCGACGGATTGCCGAAGGTCATATTTCCAACGGATTACCAACAGCTTTTGTTGGTCGATATGATACCGACGGATTTCCAACAGATATTATACCGATGGATTTCTGATCAATATTATACCGACGGATTTTCGACCGATGTGATATCGACGGATTTCTGACGGACCATTTTCTGATGGATTCCTGACGGATT